>VUQR01007570.1:0-11803 GCA_015108515.1 Hemichromis elongatus | reverse complement strand
CCAGTCTTTTGTCAGTATGACACATTTTTATTAAAAAAAAAAAAAAAAACTTTTGAAAAAAAAAAAAAAAAAAAAAAAAAAAAAAAAAAAAAAAAAAAAAAAAAAAAAAAAAAAAAAAAGACAACGCATCCCTCACCATGGCATTAACTGATCAGTCCCTTGGCCAGCTGAGCTAACAAGTCACAGTACATTTAATTATAGCAAATGATAACTCCTGTATATTCTGTAAATACATCACAAGGAGTCTAATTTACAGTGTATGCTGCATGTAATATGATGGTATACAACATATACAGTCATGGTATAACACGCCCATAGAATGTATTAAAATAAGGTACGTACAACCTCAGATGAACAAGACAAATTAAACTGTGTCATTATTTGTTTAATAAAAATTAGGCCGAAATGGAGAACCAGTAAGTGGAAAAAAGGTACATCCTCACTCCTTTTACAGGAATTAAGAGAACAGGCAGCAGCCAGGAACTGCTAATAAAATGCATTTGACTAAAAGCAGAAATTTGACAGTTTACTGGTCTGGCACATCCATGTGTGTTAACACCAAAGTGAAGAAGCAAAGACATCAACAGTGATCTTATGTCCCGATAGGTAAAGCCTTTAAATTAACAGCAGGCGTATTTTGTTTTTACTGTGACTCTAAATAAATACTGTGACATCGAGCATTTTATGAAATCTAATTTAACAAAATCTCCTTTAAGTAAAAATAAATACAGGTAAAACTTTCCAGCTATCACTGTCATTTAAAGAGCAGTAACTGTGCAGAAGATGAGAATATTAATGGTCCTTTACTTATGCAAAGGTCATTCGATAAGATTAAAAAAAAAAGAGTGTGCAGGGACACACTTCAAACTCAACGGTATGTATGGATGTGCCAACATGTAGGCGCTGAACTAGTGTACCTGTGGAACCTGAATGGGCTGAACGTGCTATCCTATGATATCAGTAGAGACAGGTACACTAACAAAAGGCAAAACACGAGAAAAATCAGTCTGGGGGATAAAGACAGAGCAATGTTCTTTGGTCACCACCTGCAAAATCAAGGTCTTTTTGGGGCTTGCTTTTCTTATGCATAACTACAGTGACAGTGGGTTTGTGTGCCCACAGATGTGACATTTAGAACTTTAAAGCTCTTAAAGAAACAGCATAATGTATGAGATAAATCTTATAAATTATTATACATCTCAATATTATAAGAATCAAATTTAATTCTCCTAAATTTTCTGCCACGATAGAGATTTTATATTGATTTAATACCCAGCTCTAGTATGCTGTGTGTGTGTGCATGAGCTGATAGGGAGTTCTAAGGAAGTAGTATGGCGCAGTATGAGGAGCTTATTTGCATATCAACTTGAATGGAAACCTTACAGTAAAAAGCCACCTCAGCCAGTCTGTCATCATTGGGCTGACAGCTATTGTTTATTGTTCATGAAAGTTTCTCTTGCTCTCGCTCGCATGCATAACCCAGACACACACTCATATATATATATTTACATACCCAAAGATAAAAAGAAACCAGTGTGCAGGAAAACACGACCAGTAGCACAATAAGGTGTGCTCACAAGCACGCCTGCTAATACGAAACACAAGCATAGAAAAGACACATTCATATCCACCCACCCACACACCCACACACTATGCAGGGAAGAGTTGGTTTGTGGATGACAGCTATTCAAATTTGCTGTTCATTATGATCCACGCTAAGCCAAAAACATCATGACCGAGCAGGTTTTAGCACACACAAGCACACGCGCACACCGTGCCAAAAGCCATAACTCAGACTGTTTTGCTGCGGCATGAAAGCTTTTTAATATTAAGCTGTCAGATGCGAGAGGGCTGAGTCACAAAGAAGTGACTAAGGAGGTTTTCTGCACACCAGTACATAACATGCACATTCAGACACACACATACATACAGCATAACAGTAAGTCAGTCATAGATTCAGACTCATTGTCTCACTGACCTTCATAACTATAATCATCTATGGCGGATTTACTAAAGCTGGAATCAAGTTTTTTTGTGATTTAGAGGTTCAAAAGTCAACTTTGGTGGAATTTCATCTACTGACAGTAACCTTTGACCTCTCTATTTGCTTCTAAAGAAGCATAATAGATGGCAACCAGTCAGAAGCATAATGGGAAATACTTCAAAACAAAGGGTAAACCCAGAGTCATGACAGTGTTGAACTTTGTCAAAACCACAGCATACAGTTCTACACTGTATTTAAAAAAAACTGTGCACCGGTATTTAGACTAAACACTACACCGCTCCAAACCAAACTTTTGCTATAAAATTGTATTTATATTGTATATATTCTATTAGAAAGTCTTAAATGATAGAAATCTCTTAGCTCTATTAGATCATGTATGGTTTGTATTGATTACTGTCTACATATAAGAGTACCAAAACACCTGACACCCAACCGTCTCACCCTTAACCACCTTCCTAACTTAATGTTGCAGGGACGCTGGAGACTATTCCAGATGAGCTAGGGCAAATGACAGGGTACACCCTTCACATGCGTAACATGGAGATGCAGATGAAAGTCAGAATTAAGCCATATAATTGGATATAAAACATCACACCTTAATGTCACAAAAAAAACAAACCAACGTGTCCCCTGATGGCAATCCCTAGGCGAGAGGAGCTTTATTTACTAACATGTCAAAGATCATATGACTGTAGTGACTTCAAAAATCCAAGTTTTACTTTAAATATACACAGGCCCAAAAAGCTGTGGAAGACAGCAGCTAAAGGCAACAGATTTAATGTGTCACACACTTAAACTGTGTCCGTTATTAAAAAGATTCATTCGTCTTCTCACATCCACACTGTTTTTATCCTAAATTTTGTTCACAGTTCACAAGTCTGTTTCGGCTTGAGTATTTTAGTAAATGAATGCATGAAAATTTAATCATTTTAATGGCTGCCAAGGAAAGGTCAAAGTAGCTTTCATATCTTATGATTAATGTAAATGCACTGAACAAAAGCAATATCTGAGAAGCAAAGGTAAAGTAGGAAATGAAAAATTAAGCCAATACGTAACTTTCTCGGATCTTCTGGGTTTTAAAATATTTAAGGATTTTAGTACATCTCATCAATAAATAGTTATTGTGCAAATAGTGTCCTTATATCCATGCTTTTGACTCACTGCATTATTAAGGCAAACAACCCTCATATAAAACCCATTATTTCTCCATAAGGGTTTTCACTAAAGTATGGTCACAGCATGCCAACTCAATTTCCTTCATATAGCAGGGTAATGTCAACTTGAACCTTTAAAAACACAAATATATTTATATCCTAATGTAGGACGGTTTAAAAAACCAACACTGTGCATAAACACACACCGGCTGGCTTTGGCTACATTAAAGTGTTAAGGTGGGTTAATTAGACACAAGTTCATTATGCATTTAAAAATGTTGTTTTGCAAGATTTAGCTTTAGTGTTAGACAAGACACTGGACTAATGCTGTGTTAGGTTTTGTTCAGGCCAGTAGAACACTTCTGGAGCAAATGTGGTGTCTGGCACCAGAGGGGTTGCTTTGTGTTTTGTGGATTGTGTGTTTGAGCCACTATAGTGCATCCCACGTACGCTCATACGTACGTATGGCATCTGGGGAAAATGGATGTTGGATCAGTGTTGGGCTTTGTGTCACTGAGCCATTCCAAATCAAACTGTTCTGCTGGGGGAGGCAGCTAGCATCAGTGTTCGGTTGTGTTTACAGTGGGGTGATGTAGGTGAGTGCTATTTGTCAGAGTACCAGCCACATGACATGCTGTGTCGAAAGTTTCCCAGAAGAACATTTTGTTGTAATGGACCGATCAATCAGTGATACTTGTCAGTGGCATTAATGTTGAGGCTCATCAGTGTATATTTGCATATTTTGACAGAGGATAATGTGTCATTATTTGAAAACAAATGATATTTTCTGCATATTTATTGCACCTGCACAACCTGTTGACCAGGTGTCCACATGATGCGCAGGCTGCAAAGGAAGCAATAAAGGAATTTGTACTACCTTGTTCTTGTATATTTGACATACTTGTTTCCAATGATAACTAAACAGTGCTGAGAAATGTATAAAACAAAGCAGGCTATTAACATCTCAACAATAGTACTCAATGACTTCAGTATGCAATATCAGTATGTGTATGAGGCTTGGCAAGCTGAATATGCTTGCAGCTCTGCAAGGTTTAAAGCCAAACACTGCTAAAGATTATAATCAGTGTAAATAAATCCACAGAGTGCAAAGCATACACCAAATAACTGTGGGAATTAATATGTTTCAACATTTGCACACACACACACATGCACACACACACACACACACACACACACACACACACACACACACAGTGTGATCTCCAGGTTGCTGTGCTTGAGCAGAGGATGCTGGTGGTTTCCAGTCGCTAACTGCTATCCTGCTTTCTTAGCTGTGGAGCCTCAATGACACCCCTCTATGTCAAATTAATGTTACAGCGGTTATTTGCTATGGGCGGTCCAATGCCACTCATTTTCAGTAGGGTAGAGCAAGGGCAAAGGAATGCACTGCAGCAAAGAAAATAAGCAAGAAATGTAGAGTGTGGGGCTACTTAATGCAAATAAATTGGTGGGAGCTTAAAGTATTACTGCAGGCAACATCATCAACAATCAGAGGTTGGCCAGCAAGAAGTTGGTCTGTATTTATGTGTCTGGGCATGACCAATAAAGAGTGCAAAGCACTCACCCTTATTTTGCATAATCGCTGGTATCAGCAACCCAGCTTGAGGTATGCAAAGGATATAAGAAAAAATGTTCTCCACTCTATGCATGCTGTTCCTTATGTGAGAAATATTTACGCTGGTAACAAAGTGCAACATATTGCAAGACTTAGTAATGCATTATTAACTGAAAACAAATCATCATAAGAAAACTTTAAAAACTGCAACTATTACTCATAGTCACTTATTTTCACTGGCTCGTGGGGCATTGGTTGCATTAAATAAATCATAATCATTTCATTTTTAACACTCTGTTGAGAATCGTTTGTCACATAGGCAAAAGCTGCCTAAAATCTGGGACCTGTGGGTATCACCCTTGTGATACTTTTTAGCTGCAGCTGCTGTTGCTGTTTTCAGTAGATGGATGCTCATAGGTCTGCCTTCAGTTTTCTATTCAGGAAGTGAAATGCTTTCTTAATTAGATTGAGACTTGGCCATTTTCCACATCTTGACTAATGGAAACTCCTGGGCCGTGTCGACACTGTGCTTTGGATCATGTGTACTGTGAAGTGCTGTCCAGTCACCATGTAAATCTTTGAGGCTTAGTCGAACAGTTACATTAAGTTCAATAAATATTTGGACAGAGACAACTTTTTCTAATTTTGGTTCTGTATATTACCTGAATTGTAAATACATTTGAAATGAAACAGCTCAAATGTAGTTGAAGTGCTTTAGTTCAATGGTTTGAACAAAAAGAGTGCATAAAGATGTGAGGAATGAAAGCATTTTTTAACACAATCCATTCATGTTGACTTTTTTTTTTGTTAGCAAAATCCAATCTAGCATTTCTATTCTTGAGGCTTATGAGTGGCTTGCACCTTGTAGTGAACCCTCTGTATTTACTTTCATGCAGTCTTCTCTTTATGGTAGACTTTGATACGCCTACATCCTGGAGAGTGTTGTTCACTTGGTTGGCTGCTGTAAAGAGTTTTCTCTTCACATGGAGATTATTCTGCAATCATCCACCACTGTTGTCTTCTGTGGATATCCAGATCTTTTTGTGTCGCTGAGTTCACCAGCAAGCTTGCTTGCTTGCCTGCCTGCTTGCTTGCTTTCTCAGGATGCACCAAACTATAGACTTTGCCACTCCTAATGTTGTAGCAATTTCTCGCATAGGTTTTTGCAGCTTAAGGATGGCCTGTTTCACCTGCATGGAGAGCTCCTTTAACCACTTGTTGTCTTTTCACAACAAAATGTTCACCAGGATTGTAAGCTTTAGCTGATATCTTGATAGTCAACCCTCTCATTCAGATATACTGACTGCTGGTGCCAAAAAACCACGATGGTGAGGGCCAAAAGAAGCAAACCAGTGGCTGACATCACACTGCCTTCAGACATTTTTTATATAAAGCGGAGCAAAATATTTAAAAAGCTTTATGTTTCAGGTTTCACACATTTCAACTTCTCATTAGAGCTAAACGATTCTGTACGCATATACAATCAAGCAACATGCTGAACGATTCCTTTGAAATAAGCATAACTTATACTGAAGTTCATTTTTAAGTCTCAACTGAATTGAGCAATGTGTACGTCAAGGGCCCCAATCCCCCTCATCTACAGTAATAAATCTGAAGACTACATTTTGTGCAGGTAGAAAAAAAAAAACATATGACATTAAAAACAAGTGTCAGGACAGCTTCCACAGATGGTTGCTAAATTATTTGGTCCATGAAGGAACAGATGTACTGCTTGACATTTAGAAGTAGGACAATTTGGACAAACAAAATTAGAGACGACGCACAAGCTTGCAGAACAGCAGCAGATCAGAAGAGTTAAAATGAGCAAGGGGAGCAGAGCACATTCAAAGAAAACCTTTAACTTCCTATTGGTGTCCAATAATAGAAAAACACTACAGTGAAGTAGATGAAGAAGTAGAATTAGCATATTCAAACTACTGTCCTGTCTGAACTATGATTTGCATATTTTCTCAGCAGGAAAGTAGTCATCAGTAGAAGAGAGGAGAATGTCTCACTTCCCACCTCCAGGTTAAAATTATTGCATACTATCTGTGGAAGGCTACAAAGCAGCAAAGCTTTAGCCTTTTAGCGCTTAAAGGCAGATGAGGAAATGGCTGCAATAGAAAGAGAAGGCAGAAAAGGAAAGTAATTTGTATCAGTTGTTTCAAATGTCTTATTTCCTAAGAAGGTGGACACTTGGGACATTCCCACTATGTGGAAAAAAAAGACTTACATTATGAACTGAAATTATTGCATCTCATAAAGTGTGTTTGTAAAAGATATTTAGGATTTTTTCTTTTGACAATTAGGACTGCACTACTAAACACAATCTAAGAGGCATCGGGGCTAATATTGTTGTTAATATTGTTCATAACATAGCTGGAAAAGTCAATACTAGGACATGCCAACAATTACAATCATCTTGGATGACGGGTTCTAATTATATTCTCAAAGTATCAGGCATCTGCTTTGATCATTTCCTTTCATATCCTCTATGTATCCTTCGTCTTATTGTCTGGATTGCCTGAAGAATTGTAAGCCTGGGGGCAGATTGCAATAAAGACTGCTGCTGCACCTTCTGCGCAAAAGGAATCACTTCATGTGAAAAATGGGTTGCTTAATTTTGGTGTGTGTATGACATAAATGTCATCCAGGACAACACAAAAATACAAAACTAAGTTGGTAGGCAGGGGCTGTGACTGTGCAGGGGCGTATAAAATTTGGTGATACAGTTTACTCAGAAGCTTGTCAAAAGTCCAACCAGAGCACTGGTAAATAACAGTTGGTGATTTAAAATAAATAACTGGGAGGAGTAAATACACAGGCTGGTTATTCACCATATTGCCAAGCATCTGCTGCGATGAAATGTCCTGAACAACACTATTCTGCTGTGCAAACTTACTCTAGCGCAGAATCTGTGACATCTTTTGTAATCTGATATCAAATAACTGAAACAATAAAAGACGCACAAAATGAATCTGTGGAACAAAAATAAGAAAAAAGGGAAAGTGCACTTTTTCTTTGCAAATTAACAACAAACACAATTCTTAAAACCCTGGGACGCTGGGGAAAATGTATATAAATACAAATCTCACAAACCCACATTTTATTCACAGTGGAACACCAAAAATGTATTAAATGTGAAAACTGAGACATTTTACTAATCTATAATTTTATGGCAGCAACACATGTCAAAATTGGGGCAGGGGCAACAAAAGGCTGGAAAAGTTAGTGGTAAAAAACAGCTGGAGGAATATTTTCTAATAATTAGGTTAGCTGGCAATGGGTCAGTAACATGACAGGATCACAAATCTGCAAAACAAACTGCATCGATAAATTGTGAAACAATTCCAGAGTAACGTTCCTCAATTCACAATTGCACGGACTTTAAATATCACATCCTCTACAGTACATAATATCATTTGGAGAAATCTCTGTGTGCAAGGAACAAGGCTTAAAATCAGTGTTTGGTGTCTGTAATCTTCAGGATGTGTCTGGGCACAGTTCATTGTAACATTCATAGATGCAGGTTGAAGCTCTTTCATGTAAAAAAGAAACCAAACATGACCCAGAAACACTGCTGTCTTCTCGTGGCCAAAGCTCCTTTCAAATGCACTGAGGGAAAGCGGAAAAATATTCTGTGGTCAGATGAATCAAAGTTCTTAATTCGTTTTGGTAAACGCAGGCGTAGAATCGTCTGAACCTTAGGGGAGAGGAACATCATGTTATCAGCACTAAGTTCAAAAGCCTGCATCTCTGATGTTATGGGGTTGCATTAGTGCCTGTAGAATTGGCTGAAAAAGTAGCATCAATGCTAAAAGACACATACAAGCTTTACAGCAACACACGCTCTCATCCATCTTTTCAGGAAAGTCGTTGCCTATTTCAGCCTCGCAATGTTCAACCACATACTGCAGCTATTACAAACGAGTGGCTTCACAGTGGAAGAGTCCGGCCGCTGACGTGGCCTGTCTGCAGTTCAGGCCTATTCACAACTGTAAACCTTTGATGCATCATGTGACTAAAAACCTTGTAAGAAGACCCAGGACTGTTAAGAAGCTAGAATCCTCAGAAAACAATTGTATAACATGGGACAACATTCCTCTCCCAAAACTCATCTCCTCAGTTCCAAGATGTTTGTGGACTGCTGCTACACAGTGAAAAACATAACACTGAAATGCATCAAACTCAAAATGAGCAAATATTTTTTCTTAAAATGCTGCATTTTCTCAGGTTTAACATTTCATATGTTTTCGATATTCAACTGAACGCTAGTCATTGCATCCTGTTTTTAAATTGACATTTTACACAGCGTCCCAACATTTTTGGAACTCAGGTTATACACTACAGCTGAAAATGTGTGTGTTTGTGCGTGTGCGCGTGTGTGTGTGTGCATCTGTGCGTATGAGTGGCTGCACAGTTGCAAGCTCCTGTTAAGCTTCCCAACAGTTTCCATAATCTGGCATTTTCTGCTGCATCAGCGTCCTAAAACATCAAATGAATGAGATGTATGACAGGTCTCCTTCTCTTCCTCTCATATGTCATCTCCTCATCGCCTTTTTTCCACCCTGCCTTTGCTTCTTTCCAAAAATTTCTCTTTCATCTCTTCACATTTCCTCTGACTCAGCCACTCTTACTCTACCATAACCCTCTTTGTCTCTCTTCCTCCCACAGCCTCTTTACATTTCCCCTCAGCAGATCATTCTGATAGCTGCACTTTTATGAATGAAAATAAGCACAGTCATAATCTATGTTAATGGAGCCTTAACTTGATTATCAGACACAATGTGTCATAATAGCTTTTACAGGTATCGGCTGATTTTAAAAGCTATAAATTTAACAGCAGGAGAGTTTCTAGCATGGTCAACTACTGCCATTAGATTCAGGTTGGATCTGTTTCAACACCATCAGAAGATTTATAAGGTTCTTTTTAGCTTAATATTGTGCTCGACCTCCATGAGAGTTTTTGCAGCACATGGTGGCACAACACCTTACTAAAGGTTTTGCAGTATGATTTTGTTGTTTTTTCCACTTTTTTTCACTCATCCCTTGGCTGTATGTAAACCCACCAGATAGAATTACAGTGATTCCTCATTTATATCTCCTCATATTCAAATATACCATACCATTTCATCTCCTGAGAGGCTTGAGGCTTGTAAAACATATGCAAGGACTAGTTTTCTAAACACTGAACAAATAAAGTAAACAGCCGGAGTTGGACAAATGTAGTGATGAGAACGGCATTTCTACATAAGCAGACAAGAAAAAGTGGAAGAAAGACATAAACCACAACAGGGCTGTTTCTGATCAAATATGTTTATATTTATTTCTGTGAAATAAATATTTTTTTAATATGTGGAAATAGTCAGTGTAATATATGTAACCTGTATAATTGCAATACCTATACCAATGTAATTTTTCTCTGCACTCCAAATAGATTCCATAAAGAAGCTCACTAAAGTTGCAGCATAAAGTTGGATATACAGGTATCTGGACAATTACACTTTTAATTTTGCCTTGTAAACCACTGCAACATATTTAAAACCAAACAATAAAAATGGGAATTTAACTCAAGTATTCCATTAACTGTTACAGTCACTTTCATGCATTGTCCCCCATGTTCAGTGATTCAAAAAAGTTCATGTTTCCTCATTATTTATAATATAAGCAAGCAAATAAAAGCTCCAGAGCTGATTCCAAGTGTTGAACTTGAATTTGTTCACTGGAACTTCCAATATGTGGGCTGAAGAGATGCTAATGCAAGTGAAGGAGTGTCATCATTAGATAGAAAAACAAACAAAAAAAAAACTATCACAGAGAGAAATCAACTATCTGATATATAGTTAAAGACAGGGAATGCACTGACCACCCCAGCAATACCAGAAGGCCTGAAAGACCACAGATAGCAATCAAAGCAAGTGACTGCAGAATTCTTTCCTTGATTAAGAAAATCACTTTTCAAAACTAGCCCATTACAAAAAACTCTTAAGAAGGCGGACATGTCATTGTCGGGATTCTCCATAATCAAGAGATGTCTACATTAATTAAAATATACGGGCAGTAGACTGCTAAACCTCTGGTTATACAAGAAAGCCAGAATAGACTCTGTTAGAAGTTATATAAATGAGCCTGTGCAGTTCTGGAAAAAAAATTTTTGGACAGATTAAATCAAGACTGGTCAATCATCTGATTTTAAACCAGGCAAACCTACATAGAGGAGTAGGGCTAATGGAAAGAAAAAGTGGGCACGTCTTTTTTTTTTGTCTTTTCCAGAATTCTAAGAAAACAGTCAGAATTCTGACTTTAATCTGTTGTGGAAGTTTTCCATAAATAAAGCCTGCAGACAAGCTAACATTCTTTAATCAAAACAAGAACAGAAACCCAAGCTTGGTGGAGAAAATGCATGATCGTGGTGCAGACGGCCAACAGAGTCTCTCCCTGAGCCTAGCATGGCTCTCAGGCAACGTCCACACTAGTCCGGATAGATCTGAATACGGAGCTTTTGTCTGAAAACGCTCCGCATCCACACTATCATTTTGAGTCGTTTTCACCCAGTTGCGCGTCCACATTAAAACGGCGCAAAACACTTACGTTCCAGTACCGCGCATGCGCTAAATGTAAGACGACTCGACCTGCGTCATTTCCATCTGTTGTTTATTTACTTTCCGGCTCTTTAAAACGAGCAGCAAAATGGCGAGACAAAGCACCGAATGTTTCAAATGGAATGATAATGAAGTGGAGTTGTTGCTCCGAGTCACAAATGAGTAATACGGCCACTAAAATGTTTGAGCAAACAAAACAACTGCTGTACGATGCCGTCTGACCATCTTGGTTGAAGTGGTCACATGACTGCATCATATGACTAACATACGTCATCGTTTTGGAACGTCTCCGTTTTGGCCGTCCACACTACGCCCAAACGCTCCATCTCCAAATGTATGCGTTTTCGAGAGCGTATCCAAAACGCTCCATTTTCCCTGACCAGAAACTCCGTCTCAGTGTGGATGGGAGGCCAAAACGGAGACAAAACGATGCGTTTTCAAATGAAAACTTATTAGTGTGTATGTA
>VUQR01007566.1:7070-30668 GCA_015108515.1 Hemichromis elongatus | reverse complement strand
ACATCATCATCATCATCATCATCATCCTCATCTAAATCATCATCCTCATCTAAATCATCCTCATCTACATCATCTACATCATTATCCTCCTCATCATCATCCTCCTCATCATCATCTAAATCATCATCATCATCTACATCATTCTCATCGACATCATCATCATCCTCCTCATCTACATCATCTACATCATCATCATCATCATCATCATCCTCATCTAAATCATCATCATCTACATCATTCTCATCGACATCATCATCATCCTCCTCATCTACATCATCTACATCATCATCATCATCATCCTCATCTAAATCATCATCCTCATCTACATCATCTACATCATCATCATCATCATCATCATCTACATCATCATCTAAATCATCATCATTATCATCATCCTCATCTACATCATCTACATCATTCTCATCGACATCATCATCCTCATCTACATCATCATCCTCCTCGTCTACTTTTTTCACATCCGTTCTCTTCCCACTCCCACCACCCTTTTCATTTGGCCTCCTCTCTTGCTTTCCCATCGTCTCATCCACTCACTTCTTTGGGAGCAGCTGCAGCCTTTTCTGGATCCTCTCATCAGTCCTGCTCATTTCTTTCTCTTTATTTTTGCACCAGTGCACTGACCCCATCCACCCTCTCCTCCTCCTTCTCTGTCTCTCACCCTCATTTTCTCCTGCCAAGTCAGCTCTCAGTGTCCCCTTCTCTCTCTCTCTCTCTCTCTCTCTCTCTCTCTCTCTCTCTCGCCCCCCTTACCCTTTAACTCTTGCTCTGTCCAGGTCATTAACAGGGGAGACTGTGTTCCTCTAAGCCACCAAGGCTGCCTTTGCAAGTTATTTCCCTCGTTTGTCTGCGTTCTCGCCTTCTGTGTCCTCACATTCACCAGGATTTCATCTTATAGTCGAGGTCAAAAGTCTATATACACTCATCACAGTGCTAAATCCAAACACACATAGATGTGCTGCTAAACGGAGCTTTTTCATACATATTTTGGATGCTTTTCAAAAAAACTCCTACCGGGTGAAGAGTTTCAAAAGCTCAGTTTCTGCGTTTATATGTAGACAAGGAAAACTGAGACGTTGTCTCGCAGCATCAGAGGTTACCTCTCCTTTTGATGTCAGAATTTTGGCTTTTGATTGGCCAACATTTCTTTATGGTTAGGGTGATATCGCCTCCTGTTCCTTTGGCGTGTTTGCAATATTTTCTCTAGGTGTTTCTTTCTTGGTCAGCACCCTCTGAGCTCACAGCAATCTAACATGTGGACAGTGATGATGGTGTTCCAGTTCATGACATGCTTGGACATCGCTGCTTCCTGGTTCATTTCTAACATCCTAAGCATTTTCTTCTAATATGAGGGTGACAGTATGGGTCTTCCAGACCTTGGCAAAGTGGTGCCACAGCCAGATTAGTTGTCCTTACATACAGTTGTCTGAACTGATGATCCTGCAATCTGCAGAAATGGCTCCAAGAGACCTTCCCAGCTTGTGTAAATCTATAATTGTGCTTCTTAAAGCTTCACTGAGTTCCTTGGACTTCCACATTGTTTGGGGAGTTGGTCAATTCAACGAGTGTTTCCAAACAAATCCCTTTTGTGCTGGCAGAGAAATTACCGATTGCTGTTAATTATGATCAGTAATGAGAAGTTTGTAGGCTTTCGCCCCGATAAACTAAAAATTATTTTACATTTTTTAGCGCATCTTATTAAAACATTTAAATGAGTGTATGTTTATATACAGAAAAGTCGAATGTGTGCAGCTTCCCTCAGAGACTTCAGGCTGTGCTTAAGAATAAAGATAGTCAGAGCTCATTAGGATTCTATCAACACTGTTTTCACATTTACGTTCACATATCTTTCACTGAATCCCATTTTGCTAGCAAAGGAAATTACACTGTTTCCAGCCTTTTGTCACTGTTTGTGTGTGCTTGGTATACTGTCTCCAGGAAACACTACAGGTTTCCAAAAGCAATAAACAAATCAAGTTTAGAGCCCGTGAAGTTTCCCCTTTCATACCAGCTGTTGGGTGTGCAGTCAATGCAACCAGCTGGCCTTTACTGAGAACTTTGCAGTCTAGCCTTTCATCCATGTGGCCACTTCTTCATTTAAAAACACAACAACGGTGGGCAAAACTTTAAGAGTAAGTCTTCAAAATGAATCCCAAACCACACTATGTCCTTCTTTTATACACACACTAATGCTATTACTACTTTAATTCAAATGTAATTCAAACAAAAATGAGTATTATTGGTAAATGACAAATATTTTTTCTGCATAATTTAAAGCGGCTACACCGAGTGTGGTCACTTCAGATATGTGCCAAATAAAAAGTGGATTGACTGGAACAACTTGTCATTTAAATAAAACAAACTTTTTTATCCAGGAGTTATAAGAAAAATACACAAGACACATATACAGATACATCCAGGCGGTTTGAAACTTGAAAGAGTTAACAATATAGATGTACTGGTGTGATACAACGCCACACAAACCCCACATTTGCTGCTCGTCACTGGTTTCAACATTGAAATTGGATAAAGGGATCATACAAATCCACTCTTCCTAAAATCTATATTATTTTTAAATTCACACATCTGGTTAATTTTCACACTACGCATGTAGAAACAAAAACAGAGGATCTTAGTGGGTGCACAGCCTTACCTGTCACCCTGTCCAAACAACAGTGCTGCTGTGCTACAAACAGCTACAAAGTGGCAAAAAATACAAACAAAAGGAAACATGTATGGTTCCAGCTTTGATATAAACGAATCAGCATGTGATTTTATTTTGAATGGACCTGTGGTATTCAGCTCATTTCCTGTCTATATTAAAATCCCATTAATCTGTTTTCCTCCAACCTTGTTCCTGACACCATGTCCAGGCTGAAGTTTCAGTTCCTCTGGCTTCTCTTACTGCTCAGGTTTAAATGCTATAAGGCGTGAGGTGTGTTCAGTGAGCAAAGAGGGACTCTGTGTGTGTGCATGCCCTACTAAAGCTAACCACGCTTAGGAAAGGAGGCCTCCATCAGTTCTCTCTGCTTGCTGGGAGTCCAGAGGTGGAATGAGTTTTCACGCTCCAACAAACACAAGTCTTAACTCTCGTGCCCTCTCTGTCGTCTCTTTTTCTTTCTGTCTGCCTCGGCCGCCCGGCTCTCTTCCTGTCTGTGTTGTTCTCGGTCCACCTCAGCTAACTATTGTTGTGGCTTCTGAAACTTTAATTGACTTCCTGTGCCTCTTTTTTATCTTCATGTTCGACTTTATACAAACAATGACAGAATGTACCACAAAGGCCAACCTGAGATTCAGCTGCTCTTCTTAGCTTGTTTGATTTAAAGCCTTCAGCTGTTCCAGGATGCTGAAGCAGGACACATATTTCTCCCATGTTAGCTTGTCTCCACTAGCACTGAATCTGATCCTTCTCCTCACAGACAACATCTGGAACAGTCTGTCCCCGTCGTTCCTCCAGCACATCAGTGCTATATTGTCCTAATAGACCACTTGGCTTTAAACCCCAGACTTACTCGTGGTTCTTATACCTTTATAAGTGGAACGCGAGGCAGAGCTTTCCATGATCTGGCCCCAGCTCCCAGTTTGGATTGGGGAGGCAGACCCTCCCTCTGCGTTTAAGACTGAGTTAAAACTCCTCTGTTAGATAAAAGCTTATAGTTGATCAGGTGGCCATGAACCATCCTTTAATTATGCTGCACAGAGCTTAGGCTGCTCCTCACTCACCTATTGTCACTCTGTGTTTATACAACACTGCTGCATTTAGTGATTATTCATTATTAAACTCTCTCTCTCTCTCTCTCAGGCTACGTCCACACGAATGCGTTTTCGTTTGAAAACGCATCTTTTTGTCTCCGTTTTGTCCTCCCGTCCACACTGAGACGGAGGGGAAACGGAGCGTTTTTCGAAACTCTCTCGAAAACGCATCGATCTGTAAACGCAGCGTTTTGGCGTAGTGTGGACGGTCATATGATGCAGTCATGTGACCACTTTAACCAAGACGGTCAGACGGCATCGTACAGCAGTTGTTTTGTTTGCTCAAAGTGTTTAGTGGCCGTGTTGAAGATTAATATGAACTCATTTGTGACTCGGAGCAACAGCTCCACCTCATCATCATTCCATTTGACACATTCGGTGCTTTGCCTCGCCATTTCGACGCTCGTTTTAAAGAGCTGGAAAGTAAATAACACATGGAAATGACGCAGGTCGTCTCGTCTAACGTTTCACGCATGCGCGGTACTGGACGCGCAACTGTGTGAAAAACGACTCAAAGCGATAGTGTGGATGCGGATCGTTTTTGCACGAAAGCTCCGTCTTCCAATCGATCCGGACTAGTGTGGACGTAGCCTCAGTCGTCACCTCTCGTGTGCCTTGTTTCTTTTCTAGCTGCTTAGACCCAACGGTCACGGCACATGGACGCACCTTCCTCAGCCCAGGGACTTTTTCCTTCCGGCTGTCACCAAGTGCTTGCTCATATGTGCTCCTCCAGTAGATGGGGCTTTCTTTCTAATATGACGGGTCTGTCCCTAGAATATAAAGCAGCTTTAAGCCACTGTGGTTGTGAAGTAGCTCCACACAAACACAGCTGATTTGCATTGATGTTCAAACCTGTTATTACCGACCTTGGTTTGACGTTGGACAGCCAAGTTCGAGCAGTGGTGAAGTCTAGTGAAAGCTTTCCTTTCTAGGGACTTTTCTGCTCACCGTCCACGTTTAAAACACATCTTAAAACCTATTTTTATTCTTTGGCTCTTGGCCTCAGCCAGACTTTTTCTTGTAAATTAAATTAGTTATTAACTAAGTAATGAATTATTCTACTTTTTTCTTTTATTTAGTTTTTATTTATATTGTATGTCTTTTTCTTATCTATTGTTTTGTACAGCACTGGAGACTTCATAAATAAATATGATGACGATGGGGTGTGTGTGTGTGTGTGTGTGTGTGTAGCCCCTCCCTACCTTCACCAGATATCGCTGGATAGTTCTGATGGTTATGATTTCATCCAAATGAATTATGAAGTCCAGTCAGGGTCTGAGACATGATGTGTTACTCTATTTCATCAAATTGTGCCGCCGCATTGAAAATTGAATTAATTTTCTAAAACAACCCCAGTCCCAGCCTCGGACTGAGAGACCTTCATCATTGCAGTCTTCCTCATATTATTATTATTATTATTATTATTATTATTATTATTATTATTATTATTATTATTATTATTATCATTATTATTATTATTATTATTACTACTACTACTCCTGCCTGGGGGAGGGGGGCCAACAAGCCATTTGATTTCTCTCACTCACTGAGTGTAAAATAATTGGACTGATGTAGTAGGAGGGCCCTTAACCAACACTCACGTTAGAAGAACAAAGTGACTCACCGCTCCAGTCTGGTGGGTTTCGTTTTGGTGTATTTGAAGTAACATACTCTGCGTTTAGTTGTGTTCATGCAGCTACAATATAGAGCAAAATCGAAAATACATGCTGCCCTCGGTGTGGTAAACCTGCCATCACATGTGGAACACCTGTGGACGCAGATGATGAGATCATTTTAGGCCAAACTTTGTTCAACTAGGATGAATAATCATCTGTTTCCTTTTTCTTAATATAAAGCGCCATCATTTTTTAAAAAAAAGCGTCCTAATGATTTGAATGATTGTTCCGCTGTCAGTGTCCAGGCAGCAGCTTTTACAGCCTGTTGACTCTGGTGTGCAATGAACCTATAATTACTCTTATAGAAACATGGTGTAAAAGTAGAATGGGAGGCAGAGCCTTGAGATTTCAGGCCCCTCTTCTATGGAACCAGCTTCAGTTTGGATTCGGGAGACAGACACTATCTCTACTTTGAGATCAGACTCCACAGCGTGTCGTTTGTCTTTCTCCCCTCACCGATAACTGCTGGTGCCAGACGCTCCTCCTCCCTGGGCCTGGTTCTGCTGCAGCTTTTCTTTCTTTCCAACTTCTTGCTCATAGGGGCTCAAATGATCGTTGAGGTTTTGTCTGTATTATCGTAGCATCGTTATCTTACTATATAAAGTGCTTTGAGGTGAATGTTGTTGTGATTTGGTGCTATTTTAAAAAAAAAACGAATTAAATTGAACATTCAGTTATTTAGTATAAATGGACTTGTTCTTATGTAGTGCTTCTCTGGTCTATGATGTGTGGAGAAAATGAACCCTTCCACATATCTATTGCTTTCCACTCCACTGATCTCTTTGGTCTCTCCATTGATTTATGTACCTCGATCTGTCGATGCTGAATTCATGAACTCCCTTTAAGACTACTCCCACAGCCTGAGAAGGGAACTAGTTTATAAAAGATTGTTGGGTCAGCTCATGGCTAAACCGACGTGTCCACAGCCCGTCCATCCTGCCCGTGTTGTATAACACTCCGCTGCCCCTCTGGCTGGCCTCTGGCGAAGAGCATCCCACTCATGCTTGATTTTCATGTATAATGAACAAAAATGGTATAAAACTGAGAATTAGTTGGAAGACAAAGTGGATACGACCATGTACCATGTTAGATGTAAGTGTGTTTGAGTAGAACCGTCTGTCTGTGGTCAGGATTATAATTAAAACAATGGCAGTGATAAGAATGTGGAGAGCACAGAGTAGTAAAAGTAATACACTACAAGGGAGGCAGAGAGAGAAACGTCGTTCAATCCCTCTCTGGTGTTTCTTACTGACAGACAATTCTACATGTCTGTTAGGGCTGGCCAGCTGGATACGCTGTCTACCTTGGTGGACTCTTTGTCTGGGATTAGTGACCGAGTGCTCTTGTTTTAAACTCTGACGAGGTTGAAGCCAGAAGTCAAGTGATTGCTTCTTTTTGATCTCACATTCCTGGTTCTTTCATGTCAGGAGTTTAACTAAATTGCGATCTATAGTCTCCTCCTCTATGAAATCGTTCTTGTGTTTGTCATTGTGCTTAGATTACTGTAATGCTCTTTTTTTTTGGCTTAGAGAAACCACCTCTGTTATGCCTCCGAGCAGCACAAAATGCTGCACCAGGCTCCTGACTCAGCTCACATTAGGCCTGTGTTATTCTTGTTTTTACTTTGGCCCACCGTTGGTTTTAGAGCTCGTTTGATTTTCACACTTGCATTCAGAGCACTAAGCGGACAAGCTCCACACTTTTTGTCTCAACGTCTGGTTAAACACACTGCTGCTCGCTGTGTCCACTCAAACTCAAAACCCATTAGAATCCCGACTAGAGGGGACAGAGCGTTTCGGTCTCTGGGCTCTGGGACAGTTCAGCCGACTCTGTGGACTCTTTAAAAAAACAGTTAACGACTTTTCTGTTTAATCAGAACTTCTAACAGTCGTTTGTATTTATGTGGGTTTTTTGTTTGGTTCTCTGTTGATGTTACGTTTTAATTGTTGTTCAGCACTTTATGAATAATATGTCTGTAAAGGACTCCACATAAATACATTTTACTTACTAATATACTAGAGGAGGAAACAACTTACTCATCTTCTCTACATCACACATGTTGGCCATGAAAGTTGGAGGAAACTCGTTTGTTATGATGATAAATTACTTGGCGATGCTAACTGTGTTCCACACACAGTACGGGCCATAAGCGATCCGAGCAGTGAACGCAGAGCCGGGGCAGCTGCACTGGCACACTGGTCAGACATCGTGTTATCGTGAAGTCATTGTTGCCGGGTGATGGATGTGCCTGTAAAATGGAGACAGCTACAGTTTCCTATGAGCATGAAAACAAGCGCTACAGCAAAAACAGCAAACGATGAAACAAAAACAGGACATTGTGGTGGTTTAGATGTGAAGTCATTGTGATGGTGCAGTGTACGGTGCTGTGTTTAGTATGTACTCGATTAGAAGTTGGAAGTGCTGAGAAAACAAGTCATGGAGTGGGAAGTGGGAGGGATTTTAGATTTGGGGTGGGCGATTAGAAAAGCCATGGGTCACATCTTTTTCCATCAGTGTACAGCTCATTTGTGGTTAATACTGTATTTGTTCCTTCTTTGACATGTTGTTTTTGGATGGTTGGGGATTTATTTATTCTTTCTGTGGTCAGTACACCGCTGCTCCGAGCGGCCTTCTTTCTGTTTAGAATGTTCGGCCTGAGCAGTGATCCGGTGTAGGCAGCTCTTGTATCCTTGATTCATTCATCTGTGTGACGTGAACCAAACCATGTTGGGGGGCTAAGCCCCCAGTCATAATGTCTGGCATACAGTGTTTAGCAAATAAGTGTAATGGAATATGCTACTTGCAAATATGGTTTTCAGCTTGGTGCACTCTTTAATGATCAGACCTGAGTCAACAGTAATGGTTGCTCACATGGTTCGTCCTACTCTTGTACAGTCTCTGTCCATCTTCCTCAGTCCTTCTATGCACTGAAGTCACACACAAACATGTGATATTCAACTAAGAAACAACAAGAAAATAATTGAAGTCATCATAAAAGCAGGGTATGGGTTACCTTTCATAACATGCTACTAAAAATATAACATTTTATTTCTTGGCACCTTTCAAAACTTGCAAGGTCACAACACAAAACAACCAGAACAGTGTTAAAAAACACAACAGTTAAACATGGTCTTAATGAAAGGCTGATAATTATCACTATATAACAATAGTGTCATTGAATATAGGCTGCTGCTGGCCAATGACACGTGACGTCCTTCTGACTTGCTCTCTGGACGTCGGCCGTCCTGGAGGCAGGAGTCGGAAATGTTAACTCATTCAAATAAAAAGTAGCTCTGCTCCTTGGCTGACAGCTAGCACCCTGCCAGCAGACGTTTGGCTCAGAAAGCTCAAATTAGCTGATAATCTCTTGTAATCTAACATTAGCTACATTACATTACATGAGCAAACACTTTTTTACAATTGAAAGCTGAACCACTGACTTGCATCGTGAAATTATGTTTTCATCTTCTTTCCGTTATCATTGCTTCACTGGATGTTTAAATGTTTGTATTTGTTAACCTGTATCCTCTCCCACTGAAAGGCTGGCCCATTACATAATTAGAAGACAATGTCAGAAAATGACACTAAAACACTTGGTTATTGCTGATGTTACGTTATTTTGTTATGGCCTTTAATTCGTTCTTTTAGGGCCAGTGTGAAAGTGAAAGGCTTCATAACGGGCCCTAAACTGGCCAGTGGTGTGATCAGCTGGGAAAGACCAGATTCTACAGCTGTGACAATAATCAGCTAAAAAGTGGGAGTACTGCCTGAGATGTCTTTGTCATCACTGCTGTGCTCCACGCTGTTGTGTAATGATTTTGATTAAAGAGCATCTGTCGTCACAGGTTTGGTTTAGACTTTAGTTCCTGTGTATTAGAAGATGACTTCTGTGTGAACACAGGCCTGCCTGGTCACTCGCGTCTCTTACACTCACAGATTAATATTGAGCTTAATGCGTTTTGAGTAATGATGCTGTTTTTTTTACTGTGTGTAATTATGAATATGATGCATTAGACGTGAATTTGGAGTTGAACAAAGAAATGATTGGCAAAAGCAAATCCCAGAACCGGCCATTAAACTCCTTCACACAGTCTACTGAGGTATTGATCCTGTCACACACATATACAGTGTACATGTCTAAATGTATCTACTGCAACAAGACAGTTATTTCTGCAGAAGAACTGGTAACTGGCATGGTACAGCACACAGAGTAATATTTGTGCAGTGTCTTTAAATGTATGAGATCGTAAGAGGTGCAGAGACTGCAACTTTTCATATGTGGTTTTCAGCACTGTAAAGTTTGTGTAACTGGAACAATTATTAAGATGGCAAACAGAAGAGAAAGGCGCGAGAGGAAGAACTGCTCCTGCACACATCCCTCCCGTCTCTCTGTGCTGTCTGTTTTCTTCAGTGAGTGCAGCAGAGACAGAATAACAGCAGGGCTGGGAAATGGAGATCTGATGCTCTTTATGCAAATCAAATTCCAAGACTGCCGTTCATTTCCCTCACAGTACCCCGAGGACGGGAAAGGGAGTTGAAAAACACTTGGAACAAAAACAGTGAGGAAAAGCTGAACCCGGGTCAGCTTTGAGCAAATATTGTTACAGAATCGGGGCAGTGTGGTGAAGGCCGGTCGCTGAGCAGTGTTTAGTTACACACGCTGCACTCACATCCAGTCATATTAAAAAAGGAACATTATAACTCTTCATCAACCTTAACGGATCATCTGGGGAATTTGCCTTTAGATCAATCATTCAAATATTCCACAATGATAACGTCATATTCTGGTCTCCTCCAGCAGTGACATCTGTAGAGGCCCCGACCCTCTTAGGTTAAGACGTGCTGGCTTTTTTTCTGTTTGCTTAAAAACGGTCTGTGGCTCACAAATCCTTTTCTCTCATTAAAGAAGGATTTCTTCAGATGTTTGGTTAGACTGTGGTGTGAAATATGATCTAAATGTATCCGTAGGATTTGCAGGGATTATCACGACAACAGCACTCAGGGAAAGAGATGCTTCGAGGACCCTTCCAATCAGCTATAAAGACAATGCTACCAATGTGAGTGCCACTGATTTACAAGTGTGTAAAGATGAGTTGTTCTCTCTTCTGTTGTTGACAGAGCAACCGTCCAATCATCACAACTCCAGCCTCCCTCCTGTACCGCCCCCTCATCGCCAACAACCCTCAGTAACAGCTCTTAGCCAAGCCCTGAGCGCCACACATCACACTGGCCAATCCCTGAATTCGACGAGGCAGCTAACCCCTCCTACTGGAAGCCCGGCCCCTGTGGCCGGCCAATCACCAGCAGAGCTGCAGACCACGCCCCCCGAGAGCGTCCCGCTGCAAGACAGCTGGGTGCTTGGTAGCAATGTACCTCTGGAAACAAGGTAAAGTGTCTTTTTCCGCCGTCTTACTTTATGTGTCTTTGGTTAGTTCACACCACAGCTGAAGCCCCCAGTCTGACCACAGTGACAGTCTAATGCAACTGTGCCACACTTCATCAGCCTTTCCCAGTGTTCATCAACAACGACCTTAAACTGAATGCTTAATCTCTACATCCTGAACGAGCCCCTCAAAATCAAAACGTAGCTAGAATAAAAGATAGAAGCTGTGCGAGGAAATACAACAAACTAGATATAGCTCGATAGACCGGGGCCCGCCCAGGGGTCACCGTAGAGCAGCTGGGATGGGCTTCACCCTCGTCATAACCTCAAACAAGGTGAAGAAAACGGATGGATGAAAGCAGCGACACAGTCCTGATCCGAGTCCTAAAAGTTTGCAGAATTCAAGAAAATGAAATCAAAGATTAATACCAACGACATTATTCTTACCATTTGTCTCGATTAAGCTAGGATAAGGAATATAAATGAATCCCATATATGTCACGTCGTTGTGAGAGTGGAGCACAATCATTCTGTTGGAGAAGCTGCTTCACTGCCCGCCTGTAATTGGTTGGAGGTTAGCCGAGGTCATCTGTAATATGAAACAGTTTGTTCAGTGGCCTCCTCTTCACCACAGCTTCAAAAGTGTCCAGTTTGCAGCCAATCACAGAGCAGCCTTCCTAATCAGTTTATTCAGTCTGTTAGTGTCACTTATGTCTGATGGTGCTCTCTGTTGTAAACCACAATAAA
The DNA here is from genome assembly GCA_015108515.1 of Hemichromis elongatus. Taxonomy (NCBI): domain Eukaryota; kingdom Metazoa; phylum Chordata; class Actinopteri; order Cichliformes; family Cichlidae; genus Hemichromis; species Hemichromis elongatus. Next base: position 19,094 of record VUQR01007566.1, on the reverse strand, counting down.
GTAAAGCATGCTTGCCAGCAGTCTGACAGAACACATGCTGCTGTTTTCCTGAAATCACTTAACCGTCAACCATTCACTCATTTTCTGCTTTCTTTAGGCAGACTGAGAATCTGTGCACTAGACCAGTGTCTTTGTTAAAGTTTAGTTTTCAGACATCTACAATCTGAAACACATTTGGCATTTCAAAGTGCTTAAGAACATCCCGAGGTGTCTTTGTTTCCTCTCAGCTGTGACATATGTATTGGTTGTTTTGAACCATGAATCCTTGACCAGTTTCTCGCTGTCGCTCTCTCGGTTTTCTCCAGTAGCATATGCACGTGTGTTCACGTGAAGGCCTAGAATCCATCCACATGTACGGGCAAAGAATGAAATGGAAAGCGGTGATGTTCGTGTGTGCTTGGATTGTATAGTGTTCCTGTAAGTACCTGGGCAGAAACACAATACCACTAGAAGCAGAAGGAGGCTGATTAGCTTGGAGAAGGTCAGCAAGCAAATGATTGGACTGGAGCGATGAAAGTAAAGCTATTTGGCATTTAGACTCTGATGACCTACTATAGCAGAACAGGATCCCAGCGCTGATGGGGAGAAAATAAAAGAGACCAATCTTACTATGACAGGAAAAATGACAGCATCCCTATAGAGTAACAACCACACTAATGCAGCATTACCAAAGGCACAGAATACAGCATACATGAGACCCTCCCCATTTATGGGAAAATCCCGAAGTTCAGTGCCTCATCCTGAAAATCTCCCGGAGCCACTGTTGTCCAGAATGTCTCCCGATTTCCACCCGGACAACAAAACTGCTAAACCATCCTTAACTGGGCTGTCATTTCTGGCCAGACAATAATAACAGAGACAAATCGAAGTCAAGCGCGGGAATCAGAACAGAGGAAGAGGAAGCAGAAGAGACATAGCAACAACCAGTAAGAGAAGGAAATATGCATGCAAGTTCCAAAATTATTGGGAAAAGGAATTTTGTCCAGGACAGCTCGAAGGGAAAGGGGTAAGCTGCCTGCAGCTGTAGGTCAGACCTTTCCATTGCACACGGTGGTCGAACGGATATAATAACACACAAACGGTCAGAGAAGCACAAGGCTGCGGCAGCGCAGCACCGATCACAGCCCAGGATTCCTTCACCGATTTGTGGAAACATCCACGGCACTCCTCTACACATGGCTGTACCATGTGTAGAGGAGTGCCGTGTTATGGATATGGTTATAGATAGGCAGAGTATCCCCAGTTCTCTGTTTATGTATATAGCTGTATATGTACAGGATGGTTCTATTGAAGCATCACTACCATCTGTTGCACAGGTACAGAACTGCTATTTAATTTAACTTATTTTGTCTGATAAATAAAAACTGTAAAATTCATTTTCTTTGTGTATATATGTATATGATGACGTATGTGATGCAGCCGAGTTTTGCGTCGTTTCTTTCCACCGTCTTTGCGTCCTACGCCACTTCTTCCTCCTGCTCCTCTTCTTCTTCTCCTTGCCTGGCGGCCACAGCCAATGCAGCTGGTATCCAACTTAGAGGTGCAGTGCTGCCCCCTAGAGTACTGGAGTGGGAAAGAGATTAATGGGGGGTGTTGAAAGCATGCGTGGAGAGTGGTGGGCCGGCCGGACTTCCTGGAGTACCGGCCGTTCTGTGATTCTCCAGAATCCACAGATGCCCAGTCCGCCCCTGCCAACAGCCCTTTTGAATGTCTCTCTAATTCTGCGGTCTCAAGTATGGAATATAGGCAGAAACCTGCAATAAAGGTCAGGAGAGAGAAGAGATCTACGATAAGGCTGAGAGTTGACAGAGTTCAGGAGAAAGCTCTTGAGCCTGCAATAAGGCTTGTGTGTTGATAGAGAGAAAGGAGAGCTTGATAATGTATGAAGGCCGTCGGAGACCAGGGGAAACACAAGAGACAGCCTGTGATAAAGCTCAGAGGCCGTTTGAGGCCCAGCTGACCCGCTCTAACGCCCCGCCTGGAGCCAGACAGTCAGATCTCAGAGGCTTGTGCTCATTTACTCCCTTTCCTATGGGCCACGACTCAGGACAGAGAGAAACATCAGAAAGGAAGCAGGCCGAACTGAGTTCTGTGGTCCAGGCAAACATCTTGCATTAGTCCCCTCCCCACCTTGCTCAGTTAACCAGGTTAGTTCCAGAGATGAACCAGGAGTGAAAGACCCCTTTGTGTGGTTGGTATTGTAACTCAATAATGTCATTAATTTAATTTAGCCAGTGTTATATCTCATGAGGGAACCGTGGCTGGCACCCCAGAGGTAAAGTCTACCTATTAAGACCCCTTAATAGCCCCCCTAAGCTAACCGTCACAGTTGCTTTATAGATCTGTGAACCGATGTCTTGTTCACTTATGGTGTCGTGGGCTGTGTGCGGCAGTCACAAAGAACGTCGTCATAATGCAATGAGCCAAATGTTTCAGTTGTTCCTCTTGGCTGTGAACTCTAGTACGCGTGGTCCCTTTCATGTCAGCAGGTCTCTTATTCTGCAAAGAGGACTGAACTGTCTCAATGAAACAGGCCAATAGAACTGGTCGCAGAGAGACATCTCCCATTGTTAGCCTTTACTGTCAAACTCATATGTTTTGCACTATATACAAATGTTATGCTACATCTAACCAATGTAGTTACAAAAACATTTGCTGTGAGAAAGGGTTTCGGGTAGGTCCATTAATGCTAACACTGTAAAAGCTGACACTGTCCCCAAAACAGCCTCAGCAAATGTGATGATGAATGATAAATGCCATGGTGAGATTGGCACTGCCTACAAATCTGTCTCCCCCGGATTTCTGCAGATTCACGTCTGCCAGTGCTTATGATAAAAGATAAAAGAAGCACTTCACTGCAAATAAACAAATATAAACATTTCAGAGTTGCCCAAATGTTTCTGTGCCCTTCATCATAATCACAGTCACTCTGAATTAACAACTTACAACCAGTAATTCTGAGATTAGTGAGCTGAGGATGGCTTTAACCTGTGCTGTCTGATCTCAGCACCGTGGCTCACGCTGCACTAAACTGGATCGCCATGGTAACTAATGGCTGCCGTTCACGAGGCTGAGTACCTGTGCCATACTGTGAGCATGACAGGTGCACATAATCAACTGTGTTTTTTAAAGCAGAAATTCTGTTGCATCAAAGACTACAGCGGTGTGGCGTGTTACTACACTATATCTGTCATCTGGAGGCTTGACGTCCTAAAAAAATGATAATCCAGATATTATACAACAACTAACAACTATATAGTGATGACAGACAGCATCGCTTGCTCCAGTCTATAGCCATCAGATGAATACAGTCCCCCGCCGTGCCCCACGTTGCACAAGCCCATTAAGTGGATGACTTTGGTGGTCTCGGCTGAGAATAGAGGAAATGCAGATGTTTTGGAAAATAGTTTTTGAAAATGACTTTCAGTTCCTCTAAAGACAATAAATAAAACACAAAGAGATTGAAACATTTGTGCCTTCCAGATTTTTGATTTTAAATTGGGTGGATGTAACATGAGAGTACAAAATGAACAAGGATGACCAGACGAAGATCAACAGGTAGTGTTATGTTCTGAACTTGCCATCAGCCCTACTCTGTTTCGTCTTTTCTTTCCTTTTTGTTAAATTTAATTTTAACATGTGTGTGATCTTTCCCAGTCTATCGTGTTTTCATTTGGAGCTAACACCCAATATCTTTCAAAGAGGGCAAAATGTAACAGAAACCGCATGCAGCCACCATCAACACTGAACGTTGAGCCACAGTGGGGCCAGAAACACGCTGCCAGTGTTCAGCCTTCTTGTTCAGGCTCAACAGAGACCAGGCACAGGGACTGGGCATCGGGGTCACAGCGAGGACCCCCGGGTGCAACATGTGGGCACCCAGAGGAGAAGGGCCCTACACACCCATGGCCTGTGACAAATCACATCACCCAAGCCAGGAGGGGGAGGCATGGCAACCAGACAAGGGCCTGCAGAGCAGTGCGCCATGAATCCATTCTGCTAGGACGCAATAAGCCCCTCCCACCACAATTGTATCCAAAAAAATAAAAAAGCCCAATTAACTCATGCTGGAGCCCCAAGAGTGATCAGACTGATCCTGAGCGGGAGTGTGACTCTGCCACACAGATTAGAAGACCTAATAATGAAAACCTTTGACCTTGTTTCAATACGACCACTAGCACTAAAGCCAATGATATACTTAAATGAATCCGATCAGTAATAATCATATGCTTAGTTGTCAAAATGATTAGCTTCCACCGCGGTATTTGTCGTGTATGTGACAGACACCATCAGAATGCTACAATGATGCTTATTTAGTGAGCTAAAGAGTGACGACCACACTTCAATGAAAGGTTGTTTTAAGGAAGTTTGTTCAATGAGGAAATTCAACCAACAATTATTGTTAAGCAATTGTTTCTTTTTGCAGTTAACATGACACATTATTATTACATATTATTTGATTTTAGACCAGTTTGACGTTGATCCTGTCTGTGACACACGAGCTGTCAAATACACGTGCTTTACCCCCAGGCGAACGCACGCACACGCCACTGTGGCGCTGCGATGTATCCGCCCAATGATGAGCCAAAGGACACGACTGGCTTCTGATTAGTGCCGGCAGTTTGTGGTAATGACACACGAGAGAGATGTCGAACCAAGTGTTACCATTTTTCTTTTTTATTGTTTACAACAAAGACATATTCACTTCTTAGATTAAAAAAAGTCAACAAAAACCAGTCCGAGGTATTTCTTGTCTCAGACCGTAAAGAACGAAGACATGAAGAACCAAACACCGACGGGTGCTGGATTGTCATTGCCCCCCCCTCAAAAGCATTTTCTCATTTTACTTTTTGTGTCTTTGAAGACATTCAGATTACATGTTAAACTTTCTCTTTAGCCCGTTTACAGTGTTACAGTGATTGTTGTTTTCTCTTGAAATAACCGTGTAGGATGGTTCTTTACTAGTGTGGGTGTTTGCATGAGCTGAGGCACAGGATGAGTTAATACTGTAAGTGAAAATGTGCTGTTAGTGTAAGACACACTGGTTATAGCACACACAGCATTTACAGTAAAACGTGACGACACTTCGGTTAAACGAGCATCGACATAGTTCAAATCCTCCTTTTGTCTCCTCCACCTGATCGGTCTAAAGTGTCTTAATGTTTTGTAAATGCAGGTTGATAAAAAGTGCATATGAAGTGATCTTATTAGAAGATTAGTTATGGCTGACAGCATGCTACTTTCAGCTGAAAACACTTGTTACAATCATTTACACTTGATAATCCTTCTCTGTCTCTTCCTCCTGTGATTGATTGTAAGACTCACCAAACACATGTACACTTTTTACTATGCTAGCTACTTTACCTTCCACTAATATGTCTTTATTCAGAAACCTAAATCCTTAAGTTCATATTCAACAAACGGTCTGTCCTAAAAAAAAAAAAATCTGGTTTCTTCATTTCTTTTGGATTTTTATCTCACTTTAATGTTTCAGATCATCAAACAACTTAAACAAAGACCTGCGCTAAACTAAGTAAATACAGTAAATACAAAATGCATTCTTTTAATTATTGGGGGCGTTACCTGCCAGCTAAACCTAATTATCAGTTGTGCTGGTAGTTAGAAGTGCAATCATGTATTTGGCAGTGAGTTTGAGGAGTAACTGTTGAGCCACACTGGAGCTGTTTAGAGTATGAACAGTGTGAAGGTCATACCAAAGCAGGTCTGTCTGGTGTGGTTGGACTCTGATTAGGTCACTCCAGAACCGGCACTTCAGCGTCGTTATAGTTCAGATCATTGTCCTGCTGCAGAACTCAAGCGAACTGGAGCTTCAGGACACAAACGTTCTTTGTGTGGCAGCGAGCAGAGGTCATGGTTCATGCAAAGCCTCCTCAGACTCTCAAACCACCATGTTTGGTGATATGCTGTGGGGCTTTTGTCATATTGAAAACCTTCCCAAAAGTTCGACTTTAATCACACCAGGCTGTAGTATATATTTCTAAATGTTTTGGTGATCATCACGATGTTCTTTGGCTAATGTAAGATGAGCATTTGTGTTGTTTTTTTGTCAGCAGTGGTTTTCACTTTGGAAAGGTCCCACCCATTCCATTTATGCCCAGGCTCGTTTTTATTGCTCTTGGAATCATTTTAACAGACTGGCTGCTCTGGGAAAGGGTCACCGCTGTTCCACCAGGATCTGCTTCAAAGCCTTTCCAGACCGACAGATGTCAGTGACTTTGTCCTTATCTCTTCTGTAGTTTCTATAGATCTTTGCATGATTTGCTGCTTTTTGAGCTCTTACACCTTACCTCACTTTGTCATTCAGGTTATATGTAGGTCATTTCTTGATTCAACATTTGTGGCATTGGTCGGGCCTGGCTGTGGTGAGTCAAATTGTGCTCAGCATTCAGAAGAACTGTGGTCAGCTGAGTCATGATTTAACAAACTGGGGCAACAAGTAAGAAAACTTGAATAAAAACCAACTCCCAACACTACTTGGACTCAAGTGCTCCATTAAGGACGTTTTTTTTCTTCTTTTTTAAAATAGGGTAAATTCAAGGCTACTCAAGGTATTGAATAATACCTTGTAGTACCATATCACCCTATCAGTGCACACTGCAGGCTTACTTGTTGTTCCTAGAGTATTTAAAAGTAGAATGGGAGGCGGAGCCTTCAGTTTTCAGGCCCCTCTTCTATGGAACCAGCTTCCAGTTTGGATTCAGGAGACAGACACTATCTCTACTTTTAAGATTAGGCCTGGTAGTGCTTGAAGTTTCCTCCTGTTAAAGTGGAGTTTTTCCTTCCCACTGTTGCCAAAGTGCTTGCTCATATGGTGTTATATGATTGTTGGAGTTTTCTCTTTATTACTGTAGGGTCCTTACAATAGCGATTTTAAGTTTGATTTTGCAGTAAAGTCACACAGAGAGAGGGGATGCTATTGATTGGGGTTTAAATATCAACCCAGGTGATCAACAGGAGGAAAGAGGGGGGAGATGAAGACCAGATATAAAAGTTTTGTGTGGAAGGTTTTCCTGTGGAAGTTGTTCTTCCCTTCGTCTTTGGAACATTGGATCTAAGAGTTCATCGTCATGCCGTTCTCGTCTCAGTTTCTCTCCTCTCAAAGATCTGAGCAAAATCCCTGATAGCACTGATTAATCTCCTTGATTTATGTGGTTGTGCTGTTATGTTGATGTAGATGTTTTTACTTTCTTAAATTGATGAGTTAACAAACTCCTGGCATGAATTTAGTATAGTGTAATGAATGTAATTACAAATGGTTCATTATTGTTTTGGGCCATTGTTTGGTGGAATGATGGAGCGCCTCACACCAAAACACTGCTTTACACAAAATCACTCCACGACTGCTGTTTTCTCACTTTTGTCTTCTTCTCTCTCTCTTTTGCTCTCTCCGTGTCTCTCTTCACATATTGCCTACAGGCAGGTATTAATTGAAGAGCCCTTCTTATAATTGGGTCTAATTGTTAATCACACAGCCCTATTAGAGAACACACTAATTAGAATTACAGCTGATCATTAGCTGAGGTCCTCTCATTAATTGAACATTGTGACCTTGATAATTACTGTAGGCGTACATGCATCCATGTGCTAAACAGAAATGTCATATTTACTCTTTGGACGGAGTTTTTCTTTTAGTGAACCTCTAGAAAGTCATCTTTATACGGCCCGTTGTCCTTTGGCTGAGTGCTGTAGAGGGCTAAGCACCTGTGTGTCTTGGTTTTGTTTTTCGGAGGATTATCTTTCAGGGAAAACTGACGAGCCCCACGTGTTGTAGCTACATATTACACTTCAGTGTCTTTTTTAAAAGTGCCTGGCCATAAATTAACTTGCCCCTCAGCTGCCACTTTCTCCTTTTTCATTAACTTTGCTAAAATCTAAATGTCTGGCAGTCTGTCCAGAGTGTGTGCCGTATGTCAGCTGTTATAGAAACACCTGCGACACTAAGATGGATTGGCAATTAAAACTGAAGAATAACCAGGCTATGAGGTGGCCAGAATATTTGTCTGCATGAATATTTTGCAAACTTCTTATTGAATTGATGGATATCACGAAACTCTCTAATATGTTGTTAACATCCTAAATACCTCAAATATCCCAGACAAACATTGTTAACACTGTGATTGCATTTAATGTTTAACTAGAGTTAGCTGTGGATGTAGATAGATGACGGGTCGTAAACTAAATGAGGCCTTGATGTTAGATGTTTCTTTGCACTGTTTAATTTTTATATAGCTTTAACGCACATATAAAAACAGCTGCTTGTTTAGGTGAAAGTAAATCAGTGGGGTTTTTGCACAATAAAGTTGTGGAGTTGTAAAGTATTTTGTCTCGCATCAGTTATATCGTCAGTTATTACGTTATCGCAAATTTTCAAATATACATCGTGATAAATATTTTTGGCCATATTGCCCTGCCCTACCAGCTGCATTCCAAAGCGTACAGAGGAAGTCACTGTAGTAAAGACCTCCGCTGCATATTTCAACCAGAACCCCTGGATGACTGCAGAGGTGTGCTCACTGCTGACAGCCTGGGATGCAGTGTTCAGGGCAGCCACTTACCATTCAAGCGCCACAGTGGATCCAATGTTCGCCACCTTGCACTCGGTCATCACCAATCTGGACCCGAAAGATGCCTACTCCACACTCCTGTACAGTGACTTGACATTGGCTAGCTCAGCGTTTAACACCATGATTTCACAGAGACTAATAGAGAAACTCTATGGCCTCTGTGGACTTGGCCTGAACACCACCACAGGTCTCTGGATCCTTTCTGACTGAGAGACTCCATGTTGGGAAAAACATCTCCGAGCCTATTACGCCTCGCACTGGATCTTCTGAAGGCTGTGTTCTCAGCCCACTGTGTATCCAGATATGACGGTGACCTAATGTTTGTATGTGATGCCACAGTGGTGGGACTGATTTGTGGAAACGACGAATCATTGCATAGAAAAGAAGTTGAACACATTGGGCGCCGGTGCAGAAAGAACATTCGGGTGCTAAATGTAGCCAAAAGCATAAAGGGTGATAACCGACAACCGCAGGATGCAGATCACACGTGCTCCCCCCTTCAGCATCAGCGGCCAATCAGTAGAGAGAGTGGAAGATGTCCGGTTCCCAGGTGTGCAGATCTGAGCTAGCACCAGAACATCTCAATGGGCCCAGCAGAGCTCCTCTCCTCACCAGCATCCTCGGGATTGTTACAGCGCTGTGCTGTTCTGGTCTTATTCTAGCTGCAGTATGTCAGACAAAACACGACTGCGGAGAATAGCTGGAGCATCTGAGAGGGTCATCCGAGGTTCTTTCCCTCCATCTATGACCTCTTCCAGAGATTGTGCAGGAGCAGGCCACCAAACATCATAAAGGAGCCCTCACACCCTCTCCATACATGTTTTTGAGCTGATGCCATCAGGCAAACGGTTCCACCTTATGAAAGGCAGAACCTACAGACGGATCAACAGCTTCCTCCTACAAGCTGTTAGTATGCCGAACTGCTGATTAGATTATACACATCACCACACCAAGACTAACCGGCAGTGTTTTCACTTTAGTTTGAATGATTTGTCAGTCCTACATGGTCACTTTTACCAAACTGGTATTAACTTGTGGTTGCTGCTTAAGGCCAGTGAGAGACGATTTCACATCTTGGGAAGTTTGTGTGTTTGTGGGGAGGGGGTGCCTGACCCTGGAGAAACATGCTTTTATTATTTGGAGTTTAATTTCCATATAATTCGTGTGAGTTTCATGACTATAAAGTTGTCTTGAAACGTTGTGACATTGTGTTCACAAAACCTGTGTAAGGAAAGGCATGAAACACAGTGCTGTAAACAAGCTTTGCTGTAGTTCAACAGCTCAGCTACTCGACTGTGGTGTACAATAAGAAGTCACACAGTTATTCGGCACTGCCACCAGGTGGCAGCACCGTGCGACACGGCGGCTCATTTAATGTGAATGTAAAGAATACATGTAGCTGTAACTAATGTGTTCCTCCCTTTTCTCTCTCACTCTGTAGGCACTTCCTCTTTAAAACAGGCACAGGCACGACCCCCCTCTTCTCCACAGCGACTCCCGGCTACACTATGGCAACAGGCTCAGTGTACTCCCCTCCTACCAGGCCGTTACCGAGGAACACTCTATCCCGCTCAGCCTTCAAGTTCAAGAAGTCCTCCAAGTACTGCTCATGGAGGTAAAATGAATGTTTCACCTTGTTGTCCATCAGTAAGAAAGAGCAAGTACCTGTAAGCACACGCTTTACTTAGGGAGATTTTCAGAGTTTGGGAAGATGCTGCCAAACAAGCTCGACTTAGACCACTGCTGGGCCAATTTGGCTACCAGGGGATGCTTTCAGATTCCACTAAGTAGGCTGAGTGGAAAACACACCACCCTTTGCATCCTGTCTCTTTCAAGAACTTTCCCAGAGAGCACAGAGAGAGGTGGATCTCCCAGATCCACACAACTGAAGTCATATCCTCATATCTGATAATATTATGCTGATATTGACTGATGCTTCAGCAATACTGTCAAATTCATGCCATTATTTCAGAGTGTGAAAAAGAATCAGAATCATCGTTTCATACGATGCTCCACTGACACTGTGCTCAACAAATTATCCTCTTTACAACGACTCTCTTTCCTGCTCAGCTTCGTTTGCTTTCTGTCACTTTAATCTTAATCTTTTTATCTATTTTGTGTTGCCTTCTTACTTTCTTTCCTATCACTATTTCCTTGAGAAGCTGATTATTGTAATTATATCTAACGTCTTGATGTCTTTGCTCTAATGTATAAAGTCATATTCCGATTCATCCCACTCTGTCATTGGTTTTACCTGCACAGTAATGTGGAGATTTCATGTGTTAGAGAAGAAAACGTTGCGCACATTTAGTCTTCTTAAAGATCACCTTTAATCCGTTTTTGTTCACTGCTTAATTAAATCAATGTATTTGTCGAGAAATGACCGTAAAATGTAAAACGGTGTAAAGTGCACGACAGTCACAGAAAGAGATTTCATAGCTTTTTATTGTACTTGATAAAAAGCTTTGAGCTCGATCTGCGAGATGAAGCAAAGAATTTAGATTTTGACGCTTCAGTAGAGTCAGTGTTTATTTACGTAGAATTACAGAAAATAAAAATAAAAAATGTAACCACACCTTACCATGTGTGAAAGTAAGCGGATCTATAAAACCAGCAGCATGAGCTGAAGCGTTGAAACAACTACAGTAGGAGTGACCAGACGTGCTGCTTTTAAACCAGAGCCTAGAGAACAGCTGACTGTGCTGGCTGTTGGCCTGTTGTAATGGCATGCTTGATAACTGTTTAATATCCTTTAACTCTCCAAGACAATGTTTTTGTAAGTCCCACACAACCAGAAACACTCGGTGCAGGGCGAAACTCTGATCACGTTTTATTTTTCACTAAACACAGTGATGTAGAGGACACATGTTTGATCGACAGTGTCCGCTGATGCCGACACAATGACCAATTTAAAGAAGTGGGATGAGGTCACACAAGGCTTTAAGATGTAGCTAACATTTATTTTTGAAGAAGAACTTGCATAAATAAATACAATCCCCAATAGGATGGGGAGATTAGTACTTGGCATAAATAAGCGACAACCTTTGTTTCCTCTGTGTCCTCAGGTGTACAGCCCTCAGTGCAGTCGGTCTGTCTGTACTGCTGTCTGTCATGCTCTGTTACTGCATCGGTAAGCTAACACACACACACACACAGTGTTATAACATGTGCACACATACTATAATGCCACAAATGAACTCTTGTGTTTGTGTCCACTGTTCACTGGTAATTCCTCCGTTCTTGTTCAGCATCTTGCTATTAGCCATGCTTGTGCTCCTGTTGCTACATGTGTGGGGTTTCTCTGTGTGGCACGAGCCCATCACATAATCAGATAGATAAGTTATTAAACCCACATAGAGACATCTGCTTTGTGTTTGATACCAAGAGGCAACACTTGCATAAAAGTACCAAAGAATGACTCGTTAAGATTGTCCCCTGG
>VUQR01007564.1:43694-59373 GCA_015108515.1 Hemichromis elongatus | reverse complement strand
TGGCTCCTCACACACCATCTCCAGCGCTCCGCACTCTGGCTCTGGCTGAGTTGGTGGGCCCCGCGGTTGCTCCTCGGCCTTCCTCCGGGGGGCAGGAGCAGGTGCAGGCCACGACCGGGTACAAGCCACTCCCACCCGAGGAGCTGGGATGGGTGCGGCGGCAGACTGATTCCTGACTGGTTGCAACCTCGGGGCCGGCGCTGGAACCTTCCGGAGCTCCTCCACCTCCGCACAGTGGGTGAATGCCGCTGGGGCTGGCGGCGGTTCCGGCCAGGCGCAGATCAGGGCCGCCAGACCCTTCATTCTCTGCAGGTGGTGCTCAGTCCGGACCTGCAGCTCTTCCTGCTGGGAGCGCCACACCGCCGCCTGCTCCCGCTGCGTGGCCGCCAACTCAGCCACCGTTTGCGCCAGCTTCCCCCTCCGCTGGCTCAGTCCCGGGTCTGCCGTGCCTCCCCTCCTGGGTTTCGGCACCACTGTGAACGACCACGGCAGACCCAATGACACTTTCATACTTTTAAACATTCTTTATTAACATTCACAGATATGGTTGCAGTTGACATACAGTGAGCTGCAGCTCTCCCGCTGCCAGCTCCACACAACTCACAACCCACAACAACCCCACAGGACCCGGTGCAAACACTTAAGCCGGCGAGGTGTGATTGCAGATGCTACTCAGGTGGGTCAAACGTACCTGCAGCAGCACCTCAAACCACGCCCCGCCACATGGGATAAAGAAAAGACCTTAAAAGGTACATATCTCCCAGTGTGGGCTTTTGCAAACTAATGACCATTAAAATGTGGGACATCTTTATTAATGAGACTGAGGAATAAAAATGCTGTGCAGTGCCACAAAGTAGGTCATGTAACTCTTGTGAAAGGCCCACTTTTAACATATGATTGTTTGCTAGACATAATAAATGCAGAGAATTAGACTCTGGCATAGTCATCAGTTCAGTATTTACAGGAGAGATTCAGTGATATGATGGTAGTGATTAATATTACAAAACAAGACAATATACTTGAATAACGGTGTAATGTTTGGGGCCATAGCCAGAACATGAGAAATACAGTACTAAAGAGAACCGTTGGAAAGCCCCTACTGTCACTTGTACTTCCCTTTATCTAAGTTTATATTATGTTTTGTTATATTAAAAAAAAAAATCAGTCCTACTTATTGCAACTGTATCAGCACAGCATTGTACAAATCTGGCAGCTACTTTTCTAGCCAATACAAGGATATTTTGTATTGATTTTCTTCTTCACTTTGTCATCCGTGTGGATGTTTCATGATTTTTCATTTGTTCAGGACAGTTTTGCTTTCTGGTCTGAAACATCACAGTCTCCTGGGACTAGTGTAAATAAAAGAAGATTGACTAGGCTGTAGATTTTTATTCTTGTTGCGGGCATCATTCACACAGATATTTTCCACCATTTTAGAAAATCAGGCTGTTGTTCCTGAATATTTTTTTATCCGACAGGAAAGCCAATAAAAGCTACAAATGCGGGATAGACAGCAGCCTGTAAACCAGATGGAAAGGCACACAAGAAAGCACAAAGCAAAGATGAATACATTAAGTCAGAATGAGAAACAACAAAGGAAAAACAAATCCACTGTGTTGTTGTGATGTCTTAATGACAAGCTGGGAACAGGCAGACACACATTAAGAGGCTAAGCCAAATGACACTTTTGATTTCAGTAAGAAGATATTATTCAAATATAATGGAAAGCCATTCCAAATCTGGAAAATACTTAAAAAGAAACTGTAATACTATAAAAACTAGCTGAACGGCACCCATCAGATCAGCCACTGAAGCCAAGATTTTCCTCTCTTCACTGGAAAAAAAAAAGAAGAAAAAAATATAATATGCGAGTTTGAAATGATCATTCCAACTATGAAATGTGCACATTTATGGAAATTGTTCCTTCCAAGCTCATAATCCCTCAGAAATGTCTGATAGCTAGTTTTCTGAAACCTGCCAACCAGTACGAATAAACATAAAATATAACATAAAAACAAATTGAGACTATACATCTGCCCAGGGAGTGGGGTGAGGACACATTAGGAACCTCAGACAAGAACTCACAACTTCTTAAAGGAGACATCACAGAAGAATACATCAGACAAGTAAAATATACAAAAAAATTTTATTTGAAAGTTTTAGTAAAACAAACATAAAGCAAAAACAAGAGATAAGGTGACAAAAAGACTCAAAAGACACAAGCTCTAGTAGATGAGAGGGGGCAAGGTAAGTTAAAGATCTCGTTTAAAGGACAATTTCATATGCCACATGATTTGCAAAGCCAGCAAACAATATGTCAAAATGCAGAGTGCGAGACACAGCTGATCGCATTTATGACCAGTGATGCAGCTCAAAAAGCTTCTCTTGGCTGCGCGTGCAGCTACTAATCCCTTCCTTGAAGAATCCTTTCTGTGAAATGAGTGACATGCATGAAATATTTGTAGGTGGTTATTCGAGGAGAAATTATCACTTCAGAGTCAGGCTTTGCTATAGCACCGCACACTGGAAATGTGCAAACATAGTCCAAGCCACAGACTGTATATAATTCAGAAATAGTGTTTAAATTACAACAACATGTAGGTTCAGGCAAGCACCAGTTAAATTCTAAAAAAAAAAAGTAGGACATGATATTATTTTACCTAAGGCAGACAGGGTCACGGTCCAGGGTTCGTGACCAGTGTTTTGAGTTCACGTTTCGCCTGAACGAGTCTGCATGTTCGGTCCTCTGCCTGCACACAGCCGTAACATGACAGACAGTCTGAGAACTGGCACATCTATAAATGTGAACTAACTCATATAATACAGAAAATTCTGCTGGTGACCTTCAATGAGGCTCCAACAGCTCCTGACAATTACATGTAACTTTCTAATTATATAATTTCATCTTTATACTGATATGAGTTCAAAATAAGGATCAAGTTCTATTCTTTCTTTAGAAAAATTATTCTTTTTCACCATCTTGCTTTTTAAATTTTCACCCTTTAATACAAATGTTTTCTTATGAACATCCTGTGCGGTGGCTAAAACGACTCCCAGGGATTCAATAGTTCAAGTCAACCACTTTAACTATTAATCTCCTCCCTCTTACCTCAAGTCTGCACGTTTTTATTTAAATAATATGTTCTTTTTGAAGCTGTATGTGATGTAAATGTGTTTTTATTAGGGAAACTCAATGGCCTACATGTGATTATCTATTAAAATTACAGATTTACTCAAGATTACAGGTGCAAATGCAAAATAATTCTCTCACAATTATGAGCCTAAACCACTTGTGTCTAATACTACTGGATCTGTGAGACATGGGAAAACAAAAATAGGTGACTAAAAATGTAACAGTGAGTCAGATTAAAAAAAAAAGAAAAAGAAAAAAAAGGTAACTAAATAACAGTTGAATCTTACCTGATTTATATCTCTCATTTTCTCTTGGTCATTTTCTCTTATAATTACCTCATATTTGTTTATTCTCATAAATAATATTATGGATGAAACAGAGACAATCTGAGTAAATGCAAATGTCATCTCACTCTTAGAGTGAAGAATCTGACTGTTAAAATTGAATTAAAAAGCTTGTGAAAAAGATTTCACTTTTCACAAGCTTGAGCTTAAAAGAAACTTGCGGGAGAAAAACAGGTCATTTATAATAGCAATGCACGCCTTTACTCACTGTAATGCACCATGAATTTATGAACATCCTTTACAGTGTAATCTGGGAAAGTGAGCTTTAAATAAGTTTCTCTGCAAAAGTTCTGACAATCTGCTTCAGGCATTAAAACATGTCTGATGGAGGGTTCCATCCAGAAATAACAGTAATCACAGGTTTAGTGTTGTTTACCAGAGGTCCCTCTTGCTTCTTAGAGGGTCACGGATACAGACTTTTGATTCCTATTTGAGCAGCACCTGGTAATCTGCCTCCATCGCAAAAACGATCACATCCTTATATCTGGTGTAGATAACGGTACAGATTGTTTACTGCAAGAGAAAACACCAATTTTTCTATAACGAGCCACACAGACATCAATTTCTTGAGGTCAGCTGCAATTTTCAGGCAATACCATTGTTGCAATAGGATGCTCTAAGTCTCACACCCATATGCTGCGGTTGAGTTTGCTTAAATCAGAACAATGTATGCACACAGCACAAAACACTCCACATGTAGTAAGAGTGGAAGGCGGAGTCAAAATCATCAACATGCAGGGGGTCTTTTTTGGTTCAAAGAATCTTTGAATAGATCTTTGATGCGATCCCCAGATAAAAACAGTGTAATCAGTTTTTCCTCCATAGGTCTAATTAAATGGTTATTACATTTCAGGGTTATGATACAAATTAAATAAGTTGGCAACACACAGTAGCCATCTCGTATAAATATAGCAGCATAGATGTTTAAAATGTATTTTTAAAACATAAAAATGAGAATGTCGGCATGAGCACACATAAATCAAAGTGCACTGTGCATTAAAAGTTAATCTGTGGATTATGCAACAATGAATTAGTCGATTTTGGACTGTTAATTGATGGAAGATTAGAGTAGCAAACAGAAATAAATAATTAATTCTAAATTATTTTAGCATATTTTCTTTTTTCATTTAGGATTATGAAATGAGAAAAAAAGCGCCAAAGTGTGAGTTTTTGTTCAGCTGATTGAATGAAATATTAGCTTAATATAATATTATGGTCGGTGGTTGTCTGCGCTCTTTAAACAAATATATCCAATGAGTGTGGCCTAATATGATAAAATGGTAATTGCACTACGATCAGGCAAATAGCTATTTTTGTGATATATGGCTATAAATTAAGAGTCGGAAAGCATATCTGAGAAGTCAATAGTATAAATAGTGTTTGTAGGCTCAATGGTCCTGTTGACTATTAACAACTGTTATCTTTCAGCTCAGCTCATAGTAGAAGAGGGAAGAGAGTGAAGGTCCCAAATGAGACTGAAAACACAAGGTAAGTTTATTTGTATATTCAATTCAAAATTTATTTGTATAGCACATTTAAAATCAACAGTTAACCAAAGTGCTTCACAATCAGTTAAGAACAGGAGAAAACAATAGGTAACAATATACTCTGACAATGGGCAATGATTGTACACCATACACATGTAATAATGTTAAAAATCTGAATTGGATGCTCAAGTTTGAATTTATTTAGGATTTTCTTTAATCTACAAAGTTTACAGTTATATATATATACATATATATATACACACACATATATATATATATATATATATATATATATAATCACTTAAATTGCTAATAAGTGATGCTGGGGGTTTTACAATGTCTTTTAGCTTGACAGGGCCAAGGTCTATTGACTTATTTTTAGTGATCACTGACTGACGAACATCATCCAGCATCATCCAGATGTGTTTGAGAAAACTCATTGGATCGACCAATATTCACAACCATGGAAAACTCCAAAGAAGACTGTCGAGATTTAAGAAGACTTTCAGATTTACACAAGATGGGATGCAGATTCAAACTGTAAAAGCACAAGTTACTTGGATGCATAATTTTTTGGCCAAGATCTGGAAGAACACACAAACTGTCATTCAAACTGTCAGCTAAGAGGAAATTAGTTAGGATGTTTAGGAACAACCGATGAAGCACCAAGCTTCAACCCTGGCATGAACTGAAAACAGCTGGAACACGTGTCACTATGCTGAAGATGGTTTTTATAAATTGACAAGGATTCAGAGGGTGCCAACAAGGAGGAAGCTGCACTGAGACTTACAAGTTTGATTGAAATTTATAGTTGCTCACATGGACAAGCCAAATGACTTGTGGAGAAAAGCTTTGTGGTCAGATGAGACAAAGACTGAGTTATTTGGCCACAACAGCATGGCGGTGGTAGCATCGTGCCCTGGGGATGTTTTGTTGCCACTGGTTCTGGTACATTCTGCAAAGTGAATAGAATAAGGAAAGAAAAAAAAAAACCAAGCTCCAAATTTTTCAAACTCACCTCAAACTAACAGCTAGACCATTAAAACTTGGATACTGGATAATGTCCAATTGTCCAACAGGACCATGATCCCCAACATACATCTGAACTGGTTTCAGAATGGTTACAGCTACTGTCATAGCTTGCTGGTTATGATGTCCTCAATGTCTGTTCCTCTTCTGAGTCCAGAGCCAGGGCTGGTTGAGCTCCTTCTCCTCCCTCTGGGGCAGAGCTCAGTCATCAATTTTCCTGCCCGGTACACCGGTTCCTCATCAAATCCTAATCAATTCCCAGTACTAAAGGACCAGTCGGTGCTTCCAGAATCCACCAGATAGTCTGCTACTACCAAGCATTATCCTTGCCTGGCTCAAGAGCCAGTACACTTACCTGTCCCTTGGAATTAGTCCACTCAGTATCCTCTGTCTCTGGGTACCCCCACTAAGACAATTTCGCCATCTGTTAAACTCCCTGTACCTCCTTTGAAAGACTGAAATAACTTCTCTCTCTCCCTACCTGAATCCTCTCCATGAAACCAGCCTGCTACTCCACTCCCCCTCTGGCTATCCTTTCCCCAGTGGTTCTGTTGAATTAATGAAGTTCAGAAACCTGTACAACTGTCTGTATCATGTCTGTTTCAGATACCTCCGCTATGACAGTAGCTTCATATTAAGCTTCTGGAATGACCCCAACCCTATTGAAAGTTTCCTGATTTAAAAACAGGGTTGGTGCCGGGTTACTAACCAATTTAAATAAATTCTACCAATTGTGCCAAAAAGAGTTGTCAAATATCCAGCCAGAGTTTTACCAGAAGCTTGTTGTTGGCTACTAAAAGCAAGGTGCAACTTGCTAAAGGACATTTAACCAAATATTAGTGTATTTTTGAAACTGTAGGTGTAATCTTGACCCTGTGTGGAAAATCTGTAATAAATTCAAAAGTTGTTACTCAATTGCTGTTTTTTTAATCATTAAAGATGTGTGTTGTACAGTCATCCCAGGATAAAGAACAGTACAAAGAAATCATTAAATGTACCACAATCACCATGACATGTCCATTACGAGCATATGTAAACTTCTGACTGTAACTAAATGTAAGGCTAAATGAGAAATTATACTAAGTACATGAAGCTTTACAAAACTGTATTATGCTATCATTTTAATTATGTATTAGAGTACTAGTCCTGTTAACAGAAATTCATAATAACTGATTAAACTTGTCACACTTTGTTTAACATAAATTATGTGTTGGTAATACTAATATGTCTACTACTACTACTCTAATACTAATACTTAGTCCATAATTTAAATTATATATTTAAAAATGGTTGCACAGTCATGTCTAACTTCCCGTCTTCTCTCTCCTGGCTCTCTTGTCTCTCAGTACGGGAACCACAGGAGGATGCAGCTCAAGGAGTAACTCCAGTGATACAGTATCCTCCATCTGAGTCTCAGCTCGCTGAGTTTTTCAGTCTTTAGCCACTTTTATTTTTAATAAACCAAAGATTATACTTACCAGTGGCCTGGTCTTTGTGGTGCTTCAACATATAATTTCATTTGTTGTTGTCCATATCCATAGTTATAGTTAGAATTGGCTTTAAATTAAGCCAACTGTTTTTCTCCTCTTGGTGTCAGTGCTATAACTACACATGTATGCTTTTATTTCTGAGTGCTGAATCCACGTGCAGCACAACACACAACAGTGGAGACCGGGTGACCGTCTGCCAAAAACTGATTACCGGTATCTACCAAAAATTGATTGCTCGTATTTAAACTGCTATAAATAACTTGGTCTATAATATATGAAAGATATGTCAAATGGATTCCTCATGAATTATATCAAGTCAAATGAAGTCATCTTGAGCCACAAACAATATTCCTGTAACAAGGTAGAAGCCGCAATCAGTATTTGGCACTGACTTTTATTTATCCCTTATTTAAAAATCTCATTGACTTTAAAAATGTCTTTTTTAAGAGTAATCCGGCCAAGAGCACAGCAGAAATTGCATCAAATACGCTAATAGTTCTGTAAACATATTTTAAGTGGACAAAAGGGACCGGTTTGGTTATAATGTAAGTATAATAACACAGAGTTATAAAGATACTTGAGAAACAGGTAATTTTAAATTTTTATATATAACCCTTCTATAAACCCTGTTCACCGAAGTCTATTTGCCAACATACGTAACGATAGTACACATAAAAACACACGAAAACGTTGGAAATCAATCTTTGGCAGACGATCACCTTTTTTGCACAACACCGGTATCTCTTCTCTTTTTGGTGTTTTACTTTGGAAATCGCGACCGGAATACGCGTACACTCACTAGTCTTCGACTTTTGTATCTAATATTTTGTATCTAATATTTTGTTCTGTCAATCGTAATTACATAACTCATTGTTTGTTTGTTTTTAAACAAAAAATGTGTTATATTTGTTTTTAAAACCGTCTAATAGTCACTAGGAATTAAATGAGACTATACTATTAACCGTAATCAGGCGGCTTTTATTCTGAATTTAGTAATCGGAAGTCGTATGTCTTCCCCATTCATCCCGTTCAACCTGCTCCAGTGCACCGGTCGGTTTTAGCTAGCTTCGCTAGAACAAGTGTTGATTTGTATAAAAACATGTCTTACCCAACACCATCCAACAAGCCTTCAAACCCAGCAAATCCCCGCGTCTTCTTGGACGTAGACATTGATGGGGAGAGAGGTCAGGACATCTGAAAGCGAATGTTGTTTAACATCTATTTGGGCCACTTTAAGTCTTAGCGTTGTTAGCTTAGCACTATCCTGCCACGTTCTAGTGACTTCTAGAAACTGATTTATATACCACATGCCAAAGATGTTATCAGCTAGAAATAACCTAAGCTGTAAATTAGACGTGTTTCTCCTTTAAAAGCATTAACTTTTAGATTATTAAGGCAAATTAAAACGTTTTGTGAGCCAGTTTTGTGACTGTTTGAACCACGTGTGCTTGTTTTGTCGAGTGTTCACATAATCTTATAACTGAAACATGCAGGGTTATAAGAGGTACGAGTACACAGTCTATTGTATTAAAATTATATGTTTTGGTCACTTAAAATGGTTTCAACCTTATTATTTCAATTTACCTGATCAATGAGGATTTTCAGTATTCAAACTGTCGCTTGATAACCTAGTCCAGATTCATCTCATTGCTTTTGTAACTGATTAAACCGAGCTGCTTTCTGTCCTCAGCTGGCCGAATTGTTCTCGAGCTGTTTGCTGATATAACCCCAAAGACTGCTGAAAACTTCCGGGCTCTGTGCACTGGAGAAAAGGGAACTGGCAAATCGACTGGGAAACCACTGCACTTCAAAGGATGCCCGTTTCATAGAAGTAAATAGCCTTCCTGTGATGTGACTTTTAACTTTGGAAGGAGAGCTTGAAGATGAATAGCTGAGTAGTTGAAAGGACATCCAAGGTAGCGAAGCATTTGGAGAATATATAGTTTATTGGATATTCAGCACATTTCCCAGGAGAAAATCCCACAGTATGGGCATAATCAGTGGCTTGGAAACTAGGTCTATGAGTATCTATTTTTAAAAGTTGTGAGTTCAGATAATACTGCTTGAATGGCTAATTTCATATAGGCAAGAAAGAGATAATAAATATATAATATTAATACGTACAATTTACAAATATACACAAAGTATGAGGTAATAAGCTAGTGTATATTATAAAATGAATAGTTGCTTGTTCACACAAATGATCTCTCCTAATAGTTGTACAACAAAGCATTTAATATGCAGAGTAAGTACTTAGAGTATCATGGGATTGTTAAACCTGTGAGAGTTCAGTTTTCATAATAAGAAACCTGGAACAGTGTTGACATTAAGTTTGTTTAATATGGGAAAAGTAATGTGGCTGTGAATTTGTTCTTGGCAGTCATCAAGAAGTTTATGATCCAAGGAGGTGACTTCTCAAACCATAATGGCACGGGGGGTGAAAGCATCTATGGGGAGAAGTTTGAGGATGAAAACTTCCACTACAAGGTACACTACCTATCACCAGGACTGCAGATTTGTAGCCATTTTCACACATGCACTGCAGCTTCAAACCTTTCTAGGACTTACTCAAAAGAAGTGCATGATAGAACATTATCCAGTCTCTAACCTGCCAGCTCTCAGTTACAGAGTATGTGTGATGTTGGATTGCAGCAAAGGACAAATAGACTAGTGTGTTGCCTCCTGTGCACTATATCCTGGCATTTAGCCACCTGAATTCTGCAAGATAAGCAAATGTTGCACAAGCTATGATAGCATAAACCTGTTAGAAAAGGTACAATTCAGTGACTGGATTTAATCAGTATCAGTAGCTTAAATTTAATCATCCGCTACATTTGGTGTGACTTAACCTGTACCATTCTAACATGACGTGTATTACTGTAAACTTCATCATAATCTTGCAAGCTAACCAGTTTATCCTGCACTACATTGTGTCAAACTGCCTAGTGCGACGTTTACATGCAATTTGAATAACACAAAATTAGCTTGTTTTGCAAGACCTTAAAAAATTCATGACTCAGCAACACATGATGTACAGATCCCATATCTGATTTTAAAGCTCTAAAGCTGGGCATACACGGTGTGATTGTTTTCAGTCACGTTATTCGGCTCCTGCTCAGACTGTACGATTGAATCGCAGGGGTTAGTACTTACACTATACAGCCTAATGCTCTGATGTGACCTGAGTGACATGAAGCCTGTAACACAAAATCTGTCTCTCGCTCGCCCTCTCTCTCTGTCTTTCACTCACACAGACACACACACCACCACCATCAACTTTGCTAGATTGCTAATGAAAAACATTGACCCGGCAGCTGCATTTCAGCAGCAATGTCCATCCAACTCTTTTCACGGTTGTCGTGGTCGTGATAATTTTGTGAGGCCGCATCGAAAAAGGCTCGGATGAGCGTGCCGAAGTTCTACAAGTTGTGCCTCCATCGCTTGTGTCCAGATCACACGCTGCACTGCCGTGCTGCTCCGCGTTTGTGTTCGCCCAGTGTGAGAGGCTGCGTTGACACCCTCGCGAGGGGCAACAGGTTTAAAACAGGTTTCATTTTTTTGCAACCATACGATTGCTGATCGGGAGCTGGTCGTGAGGTGTTAATCGCTTCTCGTTACCCCCATGTATACTGCACGATGCACGGCACACGATTAAGGCAAAACTAGGGCCGATCCCCAAAACGGTCACACGACTGAAAAATCAACTCAAAATCGCACAGTGTATGCCCAGCTTTAAATGCATTAGGTTACATTGTTGATTTCAAATTTCCAGTTTATAGAAACTGAACTTGCTGAACAGTCCTTACCATTAGATATAATCTTCCCTGCCTGCTGTCTGGTTTTACATCTTTATACATCTCTGAGTGTTGCACATAAACATTTTCTCTTACTGGCAAAGCACAGATGTGATGCACAGAAACACTTGAAATGACCTCCCACCTAAAAAAAAATCTGATGGTTACTGCATTTGTATTTCTCATCCTTTGTAGCTGATTAGATGTTGAGTATAGTGACTGCCTTATTTATTTATATTTACATCTACTTCATGTTTGTGTCACAGGGGATGTGAGGGCTATGTGGGATGTCATTGTGTTTGAGCAACTGAAGCAGCTACAGCACTTGAAAAATGACCTCATTCAGAAGTAACGCCAACAGTAATGAAGGTTTAATTACCTGTAAAGCGAAGGTGCCGAAACGCGGTTCCAGGTCGTTTCCGACCCGGTTTAACCTCTGCTCGTGCCACGCACGAGAAAGGAGCACAGTGGAAACAATCCAAACCGGATTCTCTGGAAATTGTCGTATGTTCGTGTGTGAGAACGGCTTATGATTCTACATCAGGCTGTTTTAGAGAGTTAGTTGAATTTCTTCATGCGCTGTGTTGTTTTGTGAAGTTTTATCATTTTAGAAACGAAGAGCAAAGTAAATTATTTGTGCTCTTAGTGCTTTTTGTCTTTCGTTTGCTGTCGTTATCTAAAGAAGCAAAACAAAGAGATTCAGAGTTATGCAGAAATGATGGTTATGTTTATGGCTCGTGTTTGATGTTCCAGCTGCTTTTTCCATCCTAATTTTTCTTCTCCACGCAGCATGACAAAGTAGGTCTTCTGAGCATGGCCAATGCAGGGCCAAACACCAACGGCTCACAGTTCTTCATCACGACTGTCCCCACGCCGCACTTAGACGAAAAGCACGTGGTCTTTGGACAAGTGTTGAAAGGAATCGGAGTAGTAAAAATGCTGGAGTCCATTGATACTACAGATGATGCTCCTGTGAAGGTAAACGAGTCATTTAATAAAAACTGACATTTCCTATTTAACCAAGATAACACCTGCTCTTAGGAGATAACGATACCAATCTGCCCTTTATTTTTCTTTCATGTTAAGGCCAAAACACATTTGGTCTTTTAAGTCCAGCTGTCTTTCTGTCTTAAAGCTTTTGCTAACATCTGCATTTGCAGCCATGTGTCATAGCCGACTGCGGTGAGCATAAGGACGGGGACAGCTGGGGCGCTGCATCGAGTGATGGAACAGGAGATGCCCACCCAGACTTCCCCGAGGACTCCGACATCGACTTTATAGATGTAAGTATCGGTGCTGTCTTTGATCTTCAAGGACTCGGTTTGGCAGATAACTGCTCTGCAAGGAGCTCTGTGGCATTTTTTCAATATGCTTGTTTGCTGGCTCATCCAAGGCCAAATGAGAATGTGGAATTAAAAAAAAAAACTCAATATCAAAAATCCAGGTCATTTTTAGTTGGGTTTATAAAGGAAGCAGGGGGAAAAGTGCTCCTCAACAAATAAAAGGCTTGTCCTTGTAACAATGAGTAAGATTATTACTGAGGTAATTGTCGTGCATGCTTTCAATTTTACTTTGAAATAAAGTATTGCAGACATTCTGGAGGTTAGACTGTGTGTTTGTATGTTAGTAATGTCTTTTCGTTCCCAGTGTCGGTCTGTGTTCAGAACATAGTGTTCTTATAAGCGAGAGAAATGATGGCAAAAACTGCAAAAATAAGATGAAAGGTTCCACTTTCACTTTGCCCTGTGCTTCCTTTCAGGTGGACAAAGTTCTGTCTGTTGCTGAAGATTTGAAGAATATTGGAAACAACCTTTTTAAGTCTCAAGACTGGAAAGGCGCAGTCAAAAAATATAGTAAAGCTCTCAGGTAAGGCAGTTTTGGTTTACTCGCAGTCATAATCTTTTTGACTTAAGAAGAAGTCACTTTGAAAAGATATCCCACAGGAATGAAATGTTACTCCCAGTAACCCAGAAATCATTTTCATCCGTCAAAGTGCTCTTTGAGGATTGTTGTGGGTTATGAGCTTGATTTTCAAACAAAGGAAACGGTAGCAAAGAATAATTTGAACAAAATCTTTTTTTGTTCATAGGTACTTGGAGGTGAGTGGAGAGCAAGTGGAGGAGGAGGCACAGAAGAAGCTGGAGCCCACAGCCCTCAGCTGCTATCTCAACACAGCAGCCTGCAAACTGAAGATGCAGCTGTGGCAGGAAGCTGTGGACAGCTGCAACGAGGTGACACGAGCTGGAACAAAGCAGACTTCAGCACATATTACAGAGTCAGCCGAGTGCTCCTGTGTGGCTGTTAGAGTTTACCGCTCCCGAACCTTTCAGGCTTCACATGCTAAGCTTATGTCCTCTCACCTCTGGAAAACGGTTTACATGATTAGGTTTGAAGATATAATAAGTACACAGTTTCTGTTGCTGAAGGTAGCACCCACGAGTGGTTAGCCTGATTCTGTTTACAGAGTCTAAAATCTATCTACCAGCACCTTTAACACTCATTAAAGCTCAGGGGTTTTATGCTCCAAACTTTGGGCACTTGTCATCAGTGTGGAGTTACAAAGGAAATAAAGAAATTGTCAAACTGGTTAGATATTTCTTTTATTAAAAAAAAGTGTCTGTTAAGTCTCTTTGATGTTTTATTTCTGTCTACTTAAAAAAAAATCATGTGGAAATCTTTTAAATTCTGTAAAACGTGACCGTAAAATTTTATCAAATCATCTAAAGAATCATTTTTCTTGTCTTACAGGCTCTAGAGCTGAGTGAAGGAAACACTAAGGCACTTTTCCGCAGGGCTCAGGCCTGGCAGGGGTTAAAGGAATATAACAAAGCCATGGTAATGTCTACAGAACAACCTTTTGTGTTACTGTACTCAGCAGCATCTAGTAGATTCTCCTTTAAATCATTGTAACTGTAAACAGTTAAAACCATGTTTAGCATTTGTCAATTTGGAAGTAACATTAAAAGATATTTTGAATCAATTAGCTGAACTGGTTTTAACGGATTAATAATATTTTGTGCTTCTAACTCGACAGTCTGATCTGAAGAAAGCTCAGGAAACTGCTCCAGAGGATAAAGGTAAGGTCTTCAGTGTTTTTGTTTTAACTCGAGTCCTGGTTTGATTTGTCCTGGTAGCAAGAATACACCAAGTTTATGTTTGATTTCAATGTATATTCATGTTATTCAGACTCAGCAGAAGGCCATACTCCTGCTGGGGAAAGACAGTACATTTTCCCCCTTAAGTTTTGTGTTCCTTCTAATTGGACTTTATGCTTAAAATGAAAAAGTATAGTCCCCTGAAAGGTCATCTACAACACAGCAATAAATCAGTTTCTTTAATGGTTGGATTTTGCATAGATGGTACAAAAATAGGATGCTATAAGAGAGAGGAGGGAGCATTCAAGGAACCACATCCTCACTATGTAAGTTTAAGTGTGCTGGGTGCATCAGGCTCGCTGCAAAACTACAGCTATTTCCAGCTTTTTGACAGTGTTTCATAGCCCTTTTGATATGTTAAGCTTCAGTTCATTGGCTGCAGGCTAGACGATAAGAGCTATCAGTGTGCTTCATGCTCTCTCTGTGCCTTTAGGAGCAGGCTGTCTTTTTAAGCAAAACTCACTAGCCAGAAAAAAAATAACAGGCAAAAAGTGGAAGTATGGGAAATAAAACTTGCTCTAAAAACTGGATATTTGAAGGGAAATGTTAATAGAAACTAGAACCGATCTATAAAATTTCTTCTTTTCCACAGCTATCACCAATGAATTGAAGAAAGTCCATCTTAAAATCCAGGAGGAGAAAGAGAGAGAGAAGAAAATCTATGCCAAAATGTTTGCTTAAACTATTTGACCTCATGATGCAATTGGCTGTCATCATTTACAGTGGAAGCTGTACCCACAGATAAGGAGTGTAACCAAGTGGAAATGTTCAGTATTTTCATTTCATGGGTCCTTTCGTGCTTTTACACCAAGCACATTTCTTAACGTCTGTAACGAGGGAATAACCGCTGTAAGCTTTGACCTCTGCCTTTACTGTAATAAATATCGTGAACATCGATCTGATCGCACTGTGCAGGAAAACCGACTCATGTTGGCGGTTTGAAGATTAGCAAAGCAATTGTGTGTTTGTGGTATTCCGTGGTAGGAATTTTAATAGTGCCCTTGGCTATAAGCAGGATATCCATTTGTACTTATTTATGGGGTTTTTTGTGCTTTTTTTTTTTTTAAACAGAGGTCAATAAAACAAAAGGGATAACCGTCAAGTGTCTTTATTAGTACTGGGATATTATAATATATACAATACTGTATATACCACCAGTAGTGCTGATACGAACCTGAGGTGATCATATATACTATTACAATTGGTCAAGTATCTCTTAAAAACAAAAAAATTTTTTTAAATGCCTC
>VUQR01007564.1:14113-43674 GCA_015108515.1 Hemichromis elongatus | reverse complement strand
AAATGCCTCCAAAGCAGAGAAAAACTGCAAATTCTGACTTCAGTTTTACATGGCCCTGCAAAACTATTTCTCCAACATCGAGTTTTTAAACATCCTTTATCTTTTTTTGTACCCTCAAATAACTACTAAGTTACTTAAGCTCTACGTACTCAGGCACATTTTCCATACTCGAGTAATCTTTCAACACAAAAGGTAGAAAAAACACCCAAGCTGGTCACATTCCATTGTAGGCTGGTCCACCACCGCCCTCGGGCACGACCCAGTTGATGTTCTGGCTCGGGTCCTTGATGTCACAGGTCTTACAGTGGACACAGTTCTGAGCATTAATCTGCAACCTCATCCCATCGCCTGTGTCCACGGGAACATACTCGTACACACCTGAGTGTTTGTGGGTGATAGAGTCAACGAGTTAGAAAACAGACCCAGAAGAAAATGTCAGAACTGTTATTCAAGCAGGTATGTGAGACACTTCTATATCAAGTCTTTACATGGATACTGAGGATTTCTCCCGTTTATAGATTCAGATATCATTTACCAGATTCTGGTCATTTAAAGAAGGGCCTATAAGCTAACGGATGTATGGAGCTTTTGCAGTCCTGGCAAGATGGGACACAATTAAGCCAAATCATACTCAAATACTTTGGTGTTTGAATATGAGGTAGTGCCAAGGTAACGGTCATATTACATGTTTCACATAATTTTCATATCCTATCCATTCATTGACCCCTTGTGCCTTACAAATGGTTACATTTTCAACCTGAAGAGATTATATCTTACATGTAAAAGGGCCATATTATGGATGCTGCACTTGATAGCGTTCTATTGTGTGTTTTTCTGTGTAGGTGCTTACTTTTACTGCTCTGACAGCATGTTTAGGATCCCTGTCATCCTGAATAAAGAAGCTGCTGTTACACTCTTTCCAGATGGTGCCTCAAAATCTGACAGTACATGTCTGCATTCATAATTTCACCAGTTTTGACAGGATCCCCAAATGTGACAGATGGCTGTAGACACTGCTGTACTCTCTGCTGACCTCCCCCCCGTATATATTGACAATCATTAAGACCTGTTGCCACTTTTCAGCCCAGTGTTTGTGTAATTTGGCATCTTTCAGCCTTTTCTTCTACTAAGGCTTCAGCAAACAGCCCATGGATTAACTGAAGGACCAGATGTGTCTTTCAGGTCTGCATATTATTTCCTATTTCTTAACACCAGAACTGCTTTAGCTAAAAAAAAAATTAAAAAAAATCTTGTAAAAGTTAGAATAAAATCCCAAGACTTATATTTTATGAATTTTGCTAAAATGTGCCAATTTAGCGATTTTTTGGTTGTGGGGGGAAAAAAAAGACCACCACTTGTACCTAGACACACTGATAATGACAAGACAAACTTAGATGCCTGTACTTTATTAAAATGTGTTTATTTTTGTTTCAGGTGTTGCGGTGAGGTCAATTATAAAACATTTTATGGGCAATGACTCGTTCAGTATGTTTTGTGCCTTTTTTATTTTAGCCTTAATAAGACCAGCCATTATCTATTATGCTAGGTATTGTAGCCGCTGGATAGCGTAGTGATAAGACTACACGCCTTGGGTGTAGGAGTGGGAGTTCCAAGTTCAATTCCCAATGGAATCCAGTAGTCCTAGGCTAGACCCCCGCAGACATGAGTGAGATAAATAAGTCGCCTGGACCAACAAGGTCTGTGTCAGGTGTTGAGGAACCAGGGCACCAGGGACAAAGGGACACATGCTATGGCAAGGGGGAGCTAGGACGACAGGTCAGAGGACACTTGGTCTCACCCCAAATGTGATGGAAGAAGAATTGTTCAAGTGTGGGGAATAACTGATCTACCCTACAGCAGTGATCAGTGAGAGGGGAAGGTAGGCTAAATAATCTGGACACACCAAGGCCATTTTTTTTTTTTTTTTGCAGGTATGTTGTTCCTGGAATCTGCTGGAGCCTGGGAGTCACTGCACCGAGTGCTCCGATGACACACATTTTCCCTTGAGTTATGCACGAGTGACTCATAGGTCAGTGTGTTACGACCGTAGCAGGGCCTCCTCCTGTTGCCCTTGTGTGGGCGTGTCCTGCCGTTTCTCCTGCCTTAGGTTCCATCTTTTTTTTTTTTCTTTTTTTTGACTCCGATCAGAAATTAGAAGTACTTAAGGCCAGAGGAAAAGTGAGTTCTAGTGCTAGAGAGCCTTGTTGGTTTGCAGCTAGTGAGCTGTGTGTGTGTGGTAATCGATTGCTCCTGCTCAGTGGAGAGGAGTTTGTCTGGTGACTAATCCTTTTTTACTTACTTTTCAGTTTACTGCCAAAGCCTGAGTTTTTGTTTGTTCCTTTAAATGCTGATAGCAGCTTGACCATCTCGTTTAGCTTTTTGCCTCCCTGTCTCCTTTTTTCGACCTGGACACCTTTTGTTACTTTCCTCTCATCCCCTGGACCTTTCTAGGGGGAATGTAAAACAGTGTAAAGTTACTTTCTGAAAATAGTCAAGTCATTGTGTCTGCTTCAGGTCTTTCTTTTAATGCTTGCCCCACTTGCAGGCAATTTTTTTTTAATGTTTTGGGTTTTTATTTTCATAAGTACTTTGCAGAGTGGTAAAATTATGTAGGAAGGACCATTAGCTAAAATTGGTCGGTTTTTTTTTCACTTATTAAAAGAATGTTTAGTTTCTACCACAAAGGTTAACAAGATGAAATAATGTGAGTAAAATCTAAAAGTATAATCAGCTTTTCAGCAGGAAATCAAATTTTCCCCATCTCCTATTACTGCTCACTGCTTTAATAGCACATAGGCCTAACTATTGCCAAACCCTATAAAGCCCGGTGATAGACTCCAGCCCTGCTTCTACTCTGAATTGAATAAGTGAAAGATGATGGATGGATGGATTATGAAGACCAAAGGTGCAAACAGTCGTAGCAAAGTTGTAGATTTTTTAAAACCATATTCCTAATGCCTGGTTGCAAAATTAGTCAGACTAATCATGCTTAATGAGCATTTGTGCCCAGATAAATGTAGGCTGTTGTAAATTTAGTCATTTAATAATTTAAGCCTCCAAACAACAGCCTGAAACTGGTAATGATGAGTGCAGGGCAAAAGCTAACAGTGCTTCTGTAACTACATTTTACATTTTAAACATGTAGCAGGTTCTAGATTTTGTGGCCTTATTATATGGAACAGTGTAAGGCTGACTGATTATACTCTAAACGTTGTTGTGATTAAAAAAAAAAAATCTTTTCAACAACAAGGATAGTTTATATGCTCTAAGGTTGGGAGCAAGCAAGAGATTTGAGCTGTGTTAGTTCTCTGCTGCTTTTTGCCAGCTAAGCTTGGTATTCCCAAAACTATTAAAAAAAAAGTTTTGGACCTTGCTGACCTAGAGCTGCACTGTGTACAGGGTTATTAATGTAACTGCTGGCCTTTCATATCCAGTCTCTCCTGCTCTTTAGGGCTTGCATCTGTGGGTCTCCACTTGTGCTGCATTTTGCTTCTCGTAGACCTCAAATCATTAAGTTTCCGTTTCCAGAGAATTCAAATGGAGCCACAGTCTGAGAGACAGAATAATGAGTTTAGCTTCACTTAAAGAGAGATAAACACACAGAACCTGAGCCTGTCTGCCTGGCTCACTAAACAAACTCACTCATACCCTAAACCTACTGATAATAATGTCATTACATTTTTTGTGAGATTTGGTTTTAAACAGATGTTGAAGCTTTTAAAAACAAGAAAATGTTACTCATTACCACAGAAACACCCTGGAACGCTGGTCTCAACACTTTTTTTTTTTATACTCGACTTGCTTGCAACTGGTGTGCAAACAAAACTCACTGCAAATATTGAAATCTACAGCCTGGCAGTTTTTGGGTATGAGCTTAAAACATTTTTTTGGAAAAAAAAAACAAAAAAACACGGATACTAGATTTTTGACATCTTCCTTTTCTCCACACAGAAAGAATTGGTAAACTTGGGTGTTGTTGTTTGTTTGTTTTTAACTTCCTGTGGTTTAGGTGTGGGAGGGAAGTTGTAGGAGGCAGCAAACAGGAGGACATCATAATATTAGCTGCTACTTTTGCACATCAGCACAATGTGCTATTACACAGGCATTCAGCTAATATCTGAGCTTACTGCATTCAACATTTGTGCCATTAAAGCCTGCATATGTCAAAATAGCTTACGCTCTCAATAAGACATTAACCCATCAGGACATTTTCAATGAGCCTTGGGATTGACTTTACAACTTTCGGGAACTCTATTGCAGTGATGGACTACCAGACTTTCCTTCATTTGCTGTTTTTCATCATTGTGTGCTTCATAATTTACTGGTCCAACATCTCCTGAAGGTATTCAACTGTGTTCAAGATCTATTGACTGGGATGGTCACAGGAATAGTCACATCATTTTCAGACTAGTAAAACTGGGGTAGAGATGTGTCATTGTAAGACAAAGGTGATACATTCAGAACAACAATTATTCATTAGGAGAGACTCTTCCTTGGAAAGTAAAATCCCTTCTTTAGAAGTCATGGTCTCCACTTTTACTAATTAAAAAAAAAAAAGAAGCGGTTATGGTGGGGCTGGAGCTTATGCCTGCTAAAGTCAAGTGAAAAGCAGGACACAAACTGGGCTGTTTGTTAGCCTATGGTATGTCTAATACAGACATTCATTTACATCATCTCTAGCTAATTTAAAATCAATGTAACAGGAGAGAAACCTGGAGCGCTCAATGAAAACTCACAGGACAACGTAAAAACTATCAAAAGCCCCCAACCAACCTAGACGTTTAAATCTAGTGAGGTGACAATGCTAACTAGTGCATGTGTGTTGCGAAACAACTAGTCATAAATGGTTCAAAAGAACACTAAATGAGAGCAATTATGATAAAGTATCAACCATTTAACATATCAAAGAACTAAAGCATCGCTGGTTCAAGTTTTCAGGTACAAGTGTTTGGTTTGCTTTTGTGAACAGAGTGAATGTCAAGGGGACCATAATGTTTAAACTACAAGGATTAGATTATGGAACTCTGCCCTTCAAGCACATTGCTTCTGTGTTACTAATGTTAACAAGCCCCGTTTAATTTATGTGGACATGTATGCAAGAACTCAGTTTTCACCTTCTTACTTTACTATCTGGAAAACATGTTGCACTTCTCTTTAGAGGCTGTAGTGGCATTACCTGCGGGGCAGAAACGTTGCTCGGGTCCATCATAAATACCCAAGTTCTTGGCAACTGGGACGCTGTCATCTTTTAAGGTAAGATGCGGGGGCTGGTCCCCCTCGTGGTTGGTCCCACTCAGCGCCACAGAGGAGAGCAGGTCGAAGCTTATCCTGCCGTCAGGCTTGGGATACTCGATCGGTGTACATTCCTTGGCTGGTTTCAGCTGGCTTGCATCAGTACCTGAGACAGATTGAGCAGAGTCGATCACAAAATGCTGATTATCTCTGCTAGGATAAGATAACCTCAGACCTCAGGTAAAGACAAACTACTGGTATTTTGCGGTTTCTGCCGGTCTGCAGCAACAAACTTTAACACAGTGAAAAACCTACAGTAGTCCACTGTGCAATCTTTGTACATAAGGTCATACAGACTTTTTCTTATTTTTAATGTTTACACCATTTTTGTTTGCTTTTTAGAATTAATACTGTAAAGAGTTGCAATAGAAATTTGCAGAAAACAGAAAATCATACTTCAGCATGTAGCTATTCCCCCCCCATTTTCTACCTCTTTTTTTTTGCCTCATTATAACAAATATCAAACAAGACACTTGTTATCAAATGTCTGTCTAAATTAACTGCTGCTCATCGGTTTTGTATCATAGAAATTGCAAAGTTTTAAAATTTAGCTGGCAGGTATTTCAGCTTCTTTCCATAGTCCAAAGAGTTGCAGTCAGTGGGGTTAAGTTAATTGGTCATTCTAAATTGCCCATAGGTGTGAATATGAGTGCGAATGGTTGTCTGTCTCCATGTTTTAGCCCTGTGACAGACCAGCGACCTGTCCAGGGTGTAGCCTGCCTCTCACTCTATGGCAGCTGGGATAGGCTCCAGCCCTACCTTCTAGGATATGTTGAAGAGAATGGATGGATGGATGGATGGAATGAAAAACTATATGAATACTCTCAAGTACTATCTGTTGAGGTAGATTTGTTGTGTGTTCATATTCATGAGTTTTGTGCGTGCGTATAAGTGTGAAGAAGACAAGCGAAGGGTGAATTTGTGTCTGTACGCCTTTAAAGGAGAATGTGGTGGCTAAAATGAAGAACAGTGAGCATATCTGAAGTTTGCCCTGTGCTTTGATGCAAAGTTTCTGTGCTGCTGAAACGAGATCTTATGATGATGTAGCATGCACGTGTTTCCATAGTGACAATGATGCGCTACAGAGCCATGTGTTAAATGAAGCATTGAAGCAAAAAGTGTGTCGAGAATTTTTTATTATCAAATTACTCTTTCTGCAGCCTTAATATAAAGAATCTGCTTTGCAATACTCACCACAGTGTTTTAAGGTCCAAGGCTCTTTTCCTCTAAGGATCCAGTAGAAAATGCCCGTGTAGATCATACCACCGTAGAGGCCAAAGTAATTGTGGAATGATGGCCTAATATTTCTTACTGCGTAAAGCTCCTTCCACACCCAAGAGTTCTTCAGGTTCTCAGCATACTCGGGTACATGAAGCCCTAATGAGGAGAAATAATAAAGTATAATTAACAATAAGAAATTTAAGAACTTTAGGCTCAGGCTTTGAACCACTGTACATTTGTAGTTCAAAGCCTCAATTAAATCTTACCTGCCTTTGGAATAGCGATTTTAAGATATTTTCGAATACATATTAAAATGTATCATTTGAAGAAGTAGATAACTAATCTTCACATCGATGCTACACACATTTTTTTAAATCAAGTAGTTTTTTTAGAGGGGTTTTTCGCCTCCATGTTTTGAGCAATGTTTTGATTAACGTGAATGAAAGTGGACAAAACAACCTTACATCAAACTCTTGCAAATCTTGTAAATCTGAAACCATTTCAACAGGGAACTACCATTAGGTGTAAAAATGAATTTAGTTAACCATTAAAATTTTTCTCCTTTCCAGAGTACAAGATTTGAAACATAACCTTTATTAACTGAGTAAGGACTGTGCTCACGAGATCCATTTTGTTGCCTACGCAAAGGTTTTGTGAAGGCAACTGTATATTATTTCCCTTTTGGTTAGGTTGAACCTGTGATAAATGGCTGTCAATGAATTCTCTCCTTTCTGAAAGTGAGTCATGATTCTTGAAACTGCTTACACTTGACATTTTTATCGATGCTGCAGTTCCTTGATTGATGCACCTTCATCATCTGCACAAAGATGATGCCCCCTTAGGAAAGAAGTTTTCTCATGGTGTATTGGAAACTCATAAGCCTTTATTGCCTGACCTTTTCAGCCTTTCAGAACTGCTACCTGCCATTCCACCTTGTGTAACCCAGGTTTGTAGGGCCTCTCTTTAATGATATGTTATCTTCTTAAGGTGGTTTCAGAATTTGATTTAGAGAGCAGAATGCTCAACATCCCATGACTGATTAAATGTAATACATACAGGTACAGTAGCTCCCATGATCACTGCTAGGTCTTAAACTCTGTACCTGCTGTCTCCGAGTCCAGAGTGTCTGCTGTGAGTTTGGGGAAAATGGCTTCAGCAGCCAGCATGCCACTCTTCATTGCTGTGTGAGTGCCTTTGATCTTTGGCACATTCATGAAACCGGGGCTGCAGCCGATCAGCAGTCCTCCAGGGAAAGTCAACTTTGGGATGGACTGAAAAGAAACAGGAAGTAGTTCATGCTTAACTTTCTTCTGTTCTACTTTTAACTAAACTTTTAATTGGATTTTTTAAATTTTGCCATTAAATCAGATGTAACCTGGGAAAATGTGTCACTGTGTCTAAACACATTTTGGCCCATGACAAAGTAAGAATTAATTAATATTCAGGCATCTATTTATGTAAACCCCCCTCAGGGATGAGCAAAGGCCCCAGCTTTCCCATCTATGTGAATGAGGAGTGGCTGAGCAGTCATATAGACATATCTACATTTTTTTTCTACTAGATAAAAACTCCCAGGTGATCACTTTTGCTGGATTAAAGCGCAGTGTTAACTTTTCACCTTGCTCAGCATTTGTACAAATGGAATGCAATGCTTGGTCAATGTAGTAATGTTGAACATTTTTCACCTCTTTTTTAAACACATTAAGCACAACTGGTCCAGGTCGTTACTAAGGGTAACAACTCAGTCATCTAGTGTTAATGTTAAAAGCCATAAGGAGCCATGGGCAATGGACAAAGAGCTGCATGTGGCTCGGAACCCCTGCCCCATGAAAAACAAATGACAATTATTACTAGCTAAAAGGCTGTGTTTGAGAGTCTCAACTGCATAGCCTTTAATTTTGTTATGAGAATAGTAGTAATAATATTCTACTATTGTCCTCTCCATCTCTGATAGCTCAAGTGATATTACCTAATCTCTTTTTAGACCTTTTAGTATAAAAATACACTAATACTAAAATTCAAACTGACCATGAAGGAATCATAAACAGAAAAATCTAGCCAACCACTTTACAGACTCACAAATGCAAATGCTATGAACAATTAATAACCAAACACACAATCCTGCAGTAGAACATAATAAACTTGATATATTGTTTGTTGTTGTCGTTTGCTGTTAATATGCAGTTAACAACTTTAATTTGTTCCCTCTTGATTTCTCATGACTTGAATTAATGAATTAAAACAGTCCTTAGAGGAAACCTAACTTGTGATGTACATATTGTGATTTGCTGTACTCACTCTTTGGACATTCATGATAATTCAGTACCAATAGTGACATTTACAATGAATCACAAATACGTGGTTCACATAAGACAAATGTTAGCATTTTTTTTTTTAGTTTTTGATGACGCAATTACGCAGAGTACACAGACATACCTGAAATCCTCCCTCATTCAGGGCCCTGGCTCCATATGCAATCCTTTGGCCTCCCTCCAGTGTGGGAGCTACAAAGGGATGATGCTTCCAGCGTTGGAACTCTCTGAATGGGCTCAGGTAAGGATTGGAGTAGTCTAGACCGACCTGACGTGAGAAAAATTGTAACTTCAATTGAGTGGGGGGGGGGAAAAAAAACAATCATAGAAGACAAATGCAATCTGAAAACATTTTCTGCTACCAATCTATGTCTGCCAGTTCATTTACACTTAAAATAGAAACCCTGCTTATTTTTACACCCATTCAGATAACTCTGAACCTTATACTTAACTTTTTGGAAAGTTCCACATTGAAGCTATTGGATGAGGTTTTTTGGGCATTAAAGCTCACAGTGGATGCTGAAGCATAAAACAAACTAGGACTTCTAATATCGTCTGTAACTCGTCACAAGGTCACCTTGTGTTGAGTTATCTAAATAATGATGGCGTTAAAGATCAAAGTGTTGCAAGTATAGAAACAGACTCCTCCGTGCTTGTGTGGTCACAGTCACTGGCTGTACATGAAAGGCATTGGTCATAAATGTGAAACCTGCCTGACATTTATGGCAGTAGTTCTGAATATCCAGTTAACAACTCAAAATGGCATCAGGCAATCAGGACAAAATATGAGATCAGCCTCAAGCGAAACTGCGCGCGTGTCTTTTGGTGGCAAAATGAAATGCAAAATGAACTCAATTAATGACCAGTGGAGAGCTTCATAATCCAGTCTGACAGAGATGGAGAAAATTAGCCAAAAACCAAAACACAGTGACATCAACTGTCTCAGTGCATGTGTGCAGAAGCTGTGATCACATCTGGATGGCTTCAAGACCCTTTTTTTTCCCTTTATTTGCTAAAAGCATGATACAACATGTACAATTTAATTCAAATTGTGTCTACATCAAATACAGTAGACAGACATAATATGTAATCATAAACCAAATATGATTTACTGGGAAGAATGCTGAAAATGAATTGCTTTTATTTATTCATACACGACAGAATGAATAATAAAAACTAATAATGTAAAATGCCAAAGCATTTTTATTGAGCTGAAAAAATATCCCAAGATTTCTTTTACTGCCCAGAACATCCAGCTATCATGTATGAATTGATAAAAAACCACTCACAACAAAGCCCAAGGCCACTAAAGGCTCTCCTTCATTTAGATGATACAGAAAGGATCCTCCGTATGTGTTTCTGTCCAGGGGCCAACCCACAGAATGCTCCACTCTGCCTGGCCTCCACTTCTTCTCATCAATCATCCACAGCTAACGACAAAGGACACAAAAACAAAGACAAGAGAAATATTACAAAGTGTGAGCATGCTACTTAACTTATGCTTATAGAACCACAATGAAATACTAAACTAATGAAGACAGTGTATGGTATGATATGGTATTTACCTCCTTCAGGCCAATGGCATAGGTTTGGGGTTCACAGTTTTCACGCAGGTTGAATTTGTTGTAGAGCTGCTTGGCTAAGTGGCCGTGACAGCCCTCACCAAACAATGTCACTTTAGCATGGAGCTCCATTCCCCTCTCAAAAATATCCTGATGCAAGAGAGGAAGAGGATTCATAGATGAAAGACAAGAAACTGAATATATTACAGAGAATAGTTAGGTTGTCCTGGTGACAAACACTGAATTGCTTTTTATGTAGATAATGATGTAAAATTGGGGGGGGGGGTTAAAAAAGATCAAACCCTACACTCTCAGAGCAAAATACGATTTCCTACATGAACTGTATGAAAGACAAAAACAACATATATAATACTCTATACTGATTGGGTCCATGTATATTTTTATGCCTGATGGTTCTCTTTGTTTTATACATCCTTACTAAAAGATCTGATGGAGCAAAGCTATTCATGTGTAGATTACAAGAAACCACGTAATGATTCTAATTTTCATTAAGCTAACACATCAAGGACAACAGTGGAACAATATTTTTAAATGAACTTTTCACAGAACATTACCTTTGGTGATCCATCCTTGGCAATCCCTACATCATTGGTGGCGATTCCTTTTACACTTCCGTCTTCATTAAATAAAACCTTAACATAACAGAGTTAACAATGAACCCTTTACAAATTGAGAGAGCACTAACCACAACATTTTCAATTAAATGAGATGGTTGAAAACTGCATGTCTTTGCATTCATAATGCTGTGAATTCCCACTATCATGTAAAGTAAAACATACAATGTTTGTGATATCAGTTTCCCATTATTTATAAGTTATATATATATATAAGTTTTAAGTTTGATAGCCTCATAGAAGCCAAACAAACAATTCCAGGAGAATAAACAAGATCAACAAACCACTTACTAATATCTTACCACTGGTAACTGAGATACTGTGTCTCGTAGACAAGACATTAATCAGAAACAGGTTTTGCATGCCAATAACATACACCACATCAATGAAAAATCAAAGATCATCCCACCTCAGCTGCAGCATAACCAGGGTACAGCTCAACACCAAGCTCCTCAGCCTGTTCCCCCAGCCAGCGCACAAGGTTCCCCAGCCTGACAATGTAGTTACCATGATTCTGCATGGGCAGGCCTATGGAAGGTAAGAAAAATGATCCACAAATTAAGTAAACGCCTTGGATTCTCCAGTTTTATCAACAGTACTATATTGAGACATACAGCACAAGACAGTGTTATAACGTTTTTATTAAAAATTAATACGCGTGGCTTTTACCTGGCATTATGGGAACAGGGATTCTGTATTTCTCTGTTAAAATACTGAACACATCTTCAGTCACCGGCGTGTTCAATGGTGCCTGTAGTACAAACATTATTATTGATGGTTTGACTTCCAAAGGATTTTTTAATCATTTAAACTATAATATCAGTATAATAAAAATAATTATAAGAATTTCTAATATTAAAAAAATTACATTCTTATACCTATACTGTACTGTAACATACCAAACATTTTTTCCAGCTTCACTGAATTGCACAATTTCTGTTTCTGCCTTATATACTGTATTTTCAAGTATTCTATGTATTTCCATGTTTGTACATTTTATAAACTGCTGCACATATTTCTTGTTTTCCTAGAAAACTATAAAGAAATAAGGAGTGGCTCCCGACATCTGCACAGTACTGTATGTGATGGTATGCACAGTATGTTGCCTTTTTTAAATACAGCACTCCTACATGCAGTCATGTCACATGCATCACACAATGTACAAAAACATCTATATATCAATCTAATGTTATAAGCCACTTACCCCACGCTCCTTCCAATCAGGAATGAGCTCAGTAAGGGCACTGGGCTCCAGACAGGCCCCTGACAGAGTGTGTGCTCCAAGCTGAGGGGCTTTCTCCACAAGGCACACTCGCAGCTCCTTTTCGTGTTTGTTGGCTAGCTGCTTCAGACGAATAGCTGCTGCAAGACCAGCAGGACCTCCACCAACTATCACTACATCTGCCTCATCTGCAAACCGCTCCATTTCGACACCTGCAAGAAGACCATTAAATATAGAATGTGGAAGACAATGCCACTCTGTACTTAGCTGGCTTAATATATCTAGGATACAAATAGCAGCTCTGTGTTCCCAGATGCTCTTATTTTGGTTAATGCCAAAGTAATGCCACCCCAAACCAAAAATTTTGAATTTTTGGTATCAATGTAGCTAAAGGTGAAATATGAAACAAAACCACTGAATAGCAATAAATGAACACACTGAATTTTAAATTTGAAGTTATATTAGAACAATGAGCAGACCTCACAAAAAATTGTTTTATTCATGCGTAAGAGTTGACAAGCATGAATAAATGCAGTTCAAACCTTCCTACTATACCAAATCCACACTGTCATTTCTTTTTGACTGTACTCAGTTCGCTTTCTTTTTATGATTGCTGCATGCAGTTGACTAAAACTTTGTAAACTCAGCACCAGACTCCAATGATTCCTCAAATACAGCTGCCTCTATAAAAATTGCTTTAACTAATTAACAGATATACAAATACAATGTGCCATGAAATCGTGACCCTAACTGTAGTCTGCCAGACTGCTTTTCAAGTGTGTGTCAGAAATACTGAGTGCAAGAGGTGTGATGAAATGCTGAGAGAAACTGATGACAATAACAGCCCCTTTTCACTACCTGCGGTTTCAGTTGTTTTCCATTACAACCGAGTACCACCTAATGGAAAAGTCTAAAAATTGAGTAGAGTCAAGCCAATGCGATTCGAGTAGGTACTAGTGGAAATGGGCTAAAAAAACCAAAAAAACACAAAACACTTCTAAAACTGATTGCTGATGTTAAACACACTAGGAGAAAAAGCTGAAAATGGATTTTGACGTGTATGTATGTAGTTTAATTTGAAAGCTGTACAAAGATTTCTACCAAGTATTTCAATCTTTATTTGCGTCAAAGGTAGGATGAAAGTACAGTTGAATATGGATTGAAAATCCTGATTTATCAGGAGCATTTAACTCAATAACATTTAGCTTGGGGGTTTGAACCAGACACCATGTAGAGGGCAAAAGGTGTTTAAAAAGGTTAAAAAAGATTTTTCAAATTAAGTAATTGATCACATGATTCTAACTTCTTAATTATCTTGTAACAGTCGCTTACCTTCCCATCTTGGATCTTTATCTCGAGGATGGATGGTGTAGTGTGTGGTAATGCGGGATGCTGACACTGTAGAGCATGCCCTTCTGTGTAGTGTTGTGTAGAGCTGAGGTGTAGCATGCTCTGACTGTATTTTCTGTAATAACCTGGCACATCTGTGGGCTGCAAGACAGAAAACAGCAGCCAGTCAAAACACGTTTCGGCTGGTGGGAACGTGAACCAAACTACTGTTCTAACTTGACTTTCAGACTTCGATAACAGACAAATTAAACGACTTTCAACCAACACAAATAGTTGAAGCCGATGGGTTTAGACAGGTGCATAAATACTCTTATGTAGTGAAGGGACTTGTGAAACAAAACACGTCAACAATTAGATCATGAAGTAATTACTGAAAGCTGCCGCACTT
The DNA here is from genome assembly GCA_015108515.1 of Hemichromis elongatus. Lineage (NCBI taxonomy): Eukaryota > Metazoa > Chordata > Actinopteri > Cichliformes > Cichlidae > Hemichromis > Hemichromis elongatus. Next base: position 29,692 of record VUQR01007564.1, on the reverse strand, counting down.
CTAAGTGCCAAGCTTGCAGAGCTACTTTTAACTACTGTAAAGATAAGCCCATAAGTGCGATTTATCATCGGTCTACTGTTAATAAATAGCTTATTAACTTTCAAAACAATGAGGAAACATTAAAATAACTCTGTAAATGACTGAAAAGTGGTAACAGTGTATGTATTTTAGGCTTCGGACGCATTTCAACTGACCTATATACTAGTTCAACTTTAACCTACTTATTAGCTTCACGCTAACACAGGAGAGGGTGCTAGACTGTTTGGGCTAATGCTAAGCTTCGCATTTTAAAAAGAATTCATTAACGCATTTAACAACAAGGAGAACATATTCGTGACTTAATTACTTACTAAATGCTAAATTAAAACAAAATGCTGGTGAAGTCCAACAGCGGTATCTAATGTCAAACAGTGCAAGCTCGAAATGTGTTAGCTAACCAGCTATTAGCTGACGTACCTTGGCATGAGTATCTGCTAGCTGGAAACATTGTGTGTCTGCCAGTGCAAACTCACAAGCAGACAGCGGGTTGTACAGCCTGGAGAGAAGCTGTTACGTCCTTACTTTGTTGCCAGTGTAAAAGCTTATGCAACCCGCACACCTGCTACGCGAACTACCAAACGAGATATGTAGCTTACAAAAGCGCTCTCATAACACTAACACATTCAGAAGCGTCAAAAGCTGCGGTGGTGCTGCAGCGGCGCCGCTTACTTAAGACAGCTACAACTGCGCAAGTCACCCTCTGTCAGAGCAGTGTTATGAGATTTTAAAGCGTAACTCAGGCATTATTTAAAGGTGTGCCCTCAGGCCAATGTCCAGCTGGTTTAGTTTTTAGTGGCACGTACGTGTAAATTAAACCAGTCTGATCAACTTCCCTTGAAATATCATCATCTTATTGGTTACAATTTAGTTAATCCATAGCTGTCGAAAATGTGGCTGAGGACGGGGGGGGGCTGATGTATATAGAGTGCAGGACACATGTCTTAAACACCAGCTTTTCAGCCAGATTTAGCCAATGTGAATTTTTAAAAATATGTGACCATTGTTAATTTAATCTTAATGGGTTTCATCCCAGTTTGGACAGTTTACTTACCTTCTGTCTTTGGGTTTGAGTGACATGTGTAGAACTGTCCTGAAAACACGGCAGACTCCCAAAAACCTCAAGAATCATCAGTAGCAGAAGTGGCAGCAGGTATCACAGCGAAGGGGTCAACCAGAGGCGGAGCCAGACATTCTGTACACCGGGGGCTTAGCCCAAAAGGGATTTGGGGGGGTTAGGAAAGACTGAAAAAACATGCTGTGAAGTTGAAGATTTATTAGGCTGTGTTTTGAGTTTTGTTCGAAAAAGAATAACTTCATATAAGAAAAAAACATATCACATATGCAGGACACATTAAACTTTTTTTTTTCCAATTAAGCAGGAAGGCAGCAAAAAAAATCAGGGCTGTATCAAGACACGGGGATTAAACTAAACCCCAATTCAACCAGACCCAGAACTGAACTGGAATTAAAACAGGACTACAACAGTTCAAAATCAGGACTACTTTAGGACTTAACCAAGACTGAACCAGAATCAGAACTAGATGATAGTGGCACTGAAAATCATCATAGACCTGCACTACACTTATTTTTTAATTCTACCAAAGTACACTATTTAGATTCAGAAATGTTTATATAACTATTTAGCCTTGTTGTGAAAACACGCCTGTATAACTTAATAAATATAGAATTTTAAAAATAACAAACCTAAAAAGATACACTAGGTACTAGATACATGTTCTAATGAGTTTTGGCAAACAACCATTTGACTAATATGTCTGTGACACCCGCCAATGGAGTCAACAGATAGTTTTGGCAACTTTGTGACAGGTTAGAAAAACCCACAGAACACCTGCTGATGGCATTGTACAACCAAAGTGATGCAGTTGGTAAAAGAAAATACATGGTCCACTGTCAGGAATGATGTGTATGTACACCTTTATGTTTTGGGAATAAATAAATAAAAACAACCGTATGTATACCAATGTACTGCATATCACAGAGTTGGTATGCCTGTTGTTAATATATTTATGTAGTGGCTATTCTAGAGTCTGTTAGAGCCCAAGGCAAAAGTTCACAGGGGAGCCCTCCAACAAGCATTCCTCACCATTATGCTGTAAATAATCCGACAGTAACAAAACAAAATATTGCACTTGACACCATCACATTACAACCAGCAGAGTGGGACACACTATGCTGTTTTGCTACTAAGCTAATGTTAAATTCTAAAGTAAACAAAGAAACAGTGTGATGCCAGTAAAGTTAGCTTATTCACAGTTGAGACAAGATTATTTAGTTTTTTAATATTATTTGGTCATTATTTGTTTTACTCAAAACTGCCTTGCTTTTTTTCTTCTTTCTTTTTCCCTTGTAGAAGATTAATATCTCTTTATTTTTATTCAGTGGCTTTCCTTATTGTCATTGGGTTTGTTAAAAACTCACATATAACACACATATCATTTTTAGTCCATCTGAATTCTTTATTCTAGTTGTTTAGGCTAGTCTGCAAATTTGCTCATAACTCCTTTTTCCTCCAGTCTCAAGACCCAAATGTGTTTTTTGATAATGAAAATAACACTTCTAAACCAAACAGCCTGTAACTAAAGAAACCAGCAAATTTTAGACCCAATTTACTTGGTTTTCTTTACAATCAAGAAAAATGAAACCACAAAGGCAACTTCATAACTAATTTTATTGTAAGACACAGTCATTGTGCCATGTAAATAGAAATTGGCCTATACAATGTATCCACAAGTAATGGTTATGATGTATTATATTTATACCGTACAGTCATACATTTACTTAGGCCAAATAAGTCAGTTTTACAAGAAACTGTACTGCACTGAACGAAGTATGCACAGAATAATTTATGACTGTATCACTCATTGTATCGTATTCATCACTGTACAAATATCTTTATAGATCACCGTGTAAAAAAAAAAAAAAAAGGGGTTTGTAAAGACGATTAAAAGTTCAAACTCCCAGACCAGCTGAGGAATTTTTAGACAAGATGCAGAAAAGATGACTTACTGCTGCTGCCTGTGAGGCTGCACCCCACTCACAAAACCTTCCATTCATAATAATCCAAATTAAATACATTCTTTGTTGAACATACTGCAAAGAAACTATATAACATAGCATATTACATTCAATATTTTCTCAAAATTATTTTATGTGGCAGAAAAAACACACAACAACAAAACAAACAAACAAACAGCAAAACATGAAATTAACTAAACGTGCCTTTTTGCTCTTGAACTTGAGGACATGTAATTTTTATTACAACATAATATGAAATCATCCCCTAAAGAGCACTGAAACTGCCGTTCGCAATCGACAAAAAGAACGAATGCAAGTTGTTTACATTATTATCAACAAAATGGTAAATTTTACAGTAAGAAATGTATCAAACACGTATATAAAAAACTATATGGCAATGCATTTTCATTGCAGTCATCTGCCACAATATACTCAATAAATTTTGCAGGAAACCACTGGCTACAGTAAACATGTAATAACTACAACTAAACACACATAAACATACATACACCGCTTGAAACAATAAAGCTTCTTGTAGACTGCAATGAATAAACAACAGGAAATTGTTTTATTTATTAAATAGAATTGAAATGGCTGGACATTTTCAGAATGCATTCTTGTGAGTCAACAAAAATACTTGATTACAGTTTGCAACACTAAAGGGAGCTTGCGCAGATATCTCTAGCTAGTTTTAAATTCTGCATAAGGGGAGCTGTGCGGTTATTTTCAGAAGAGCTTTAAGCATGCCAGTCTGCCCAAGCTACAGGAAAAAAAATGATTAGCAACCGATCTAGACATACCTATAATGATTCCTAGACGCAAAGAAAATATTCGTTGCTGCACTTGGAACACTTGGACTGCCCTCAAGCAATCATCTTTAGCAGGAAATATGCACAAGGTAAAATCACAGATCTTTTGCAAGTTTTAAGCTGCACACTTGAAAATGCACGCTCACATGCCAAAACCACAGTAATGTTAACAGTTTACAGCAATGTTAATGCCTCTGTTAGGCTTTATTTAGGCACAGTGGTGCTTTTTGTCTTAAATGCATCATGTCAACACGCTAGCTTGCTAACAATGTGAGGTGATGGATGTATTATTAAGAAAAAAAACAGGCAATTTGGCAGTGGTGCTTGAGAATCTCAGCCTTGGTACTGGTGTCCACCTCACAGCTTTACAGAATTGTGCTCCCCCACCTCAGTCTTAGGCTGTCGCCCTCCCATGTCAAAATTATGCGTATTTCAAGAGATAAATGTTTTTCTTCCAGAAGTACTCATGAGGTTTAACACAGAATGTGTTAGAGACAATAGAGATTATTGCTTTCGATTTTGAATTTTTATTGTTGTAACATACTGTTTTAAGAGGGACAAATAGCACGTGTCATTTAGATTTCACGCATGAAACAAGCAGCAGTAGAACATTACTCAATCGGCACATTTGATTTAGAGAAGATTTTACACTTGATGCCATTTCTGATGAAACCCTGGGAGCACACTCCCTGTGGAACTGCTGTGATGTACTAACAAAAACTAGGAGGTTGAGCTAAAGTGTCAGAGTTAAAGATGTAAAGACTTTAATTTTGGATGGACAGTGTTAGAAGTTGCTAGGGAGAAAGAAAAGAGGAAGTCCACAGAGGAGTTTCATGGATGTAGTAAATGATGATGTGCAGATGGTTGGTGTGACAGAGAACAGTGTAATGGGAGGCAGATGATTCACTGTGGAGATCCCTCTTTAAATAAATATGCAGTTTTTGTCTAAAGGCAAGTGTAAATAATTATTTTAGGGCTGTATTTCCATTTGTTCCTATTCATTGTGAACCATCTTGCAAACGCTTCAAGCTGCAGCCTTAGCTGGATTGCATCCATGTTTTTTGGGATTAGCATAAAAGCTCTGCTTCGCCTTAAAGGAATTATCCATAGTTAACAACATACAATGATGTTCCACAAGGTTTCCTAGGGTGCAAAAAACTAAAAAAAACAAGCATGGAAGGAACAAGCACTCTAATTAAAATGGTTTCATGTGTGATATTTGTTTGTGATGTCATTAAAGCCTTTTCTGTTTTTTGTTTAGGCCTAAGCGTGGACACAATATCATCCTCTGAACACATCAATATCTGTACATAACCCGTTTCTCAATCTGAGTGATGTACCATTAAACTGCAGTTCTGACCAGGCAACACTGGCAGCCTCCAACCCATAATAACTGTAATCATGTAAATACAAATAACCCCAAACAAAACCAAGCAGTCCACAGTTTTATTTTGCCTGTAGTTTGGAAATGTCATAACTGTTTCTTTATATCAGAAAGTAGCAGTTTAGTGAGTTGTTTTTTTCTATATTTCATTTTTTTTTTTTTTTTTACCTCTCATACTAATTTTTCAGTTGACTTTTACAAGCTGAACTTCTTAATGCAAGCCTGAAAGCTTTTCCTTCAAGCATGCAAGCAATTTTTTACACCTAACTTTCAGACAATTCCCAGCTGAACACAAAGTGCCGTACACCTGACATTAAAAATTATAAGCCCAACAAAATAAATCAAAATCAAACCATAAAATCAGCACATTTTTGAATGAATTAAATTAAAGCAGGGACAAACTGTGTCAAAAGTGTCTAGTGAAATTCCAACTAGGAATTCCAACTCTTCAGCGCATGCAACAACAAATACCAAATCTCTCAGAGACAAAGTGTAAAATCACAATCACTGTGGTATAAGCGTGGGCGTCTACAAAATGAAATTGGGGATTTCTATTTATTTTGATGGCACATCCCAGGGAAAAAGACACTGGGACACATAATAATGAGGAGCCAACTAAACTTTATAAATGTGTGACAGACTCATGGGGAGCCACCTAGTTTTATATATATTATACATGCATGGGGACTATCAAATTCACATTGCATCCCAAAACACTCATCGCTGCACGAGTGGCCTACTTGAGCCAAGAAAATAACAAAAGGACTGCAACACTCAGTAAATATGATTGGAATACTCATCTCCCGTTTCATCTGAGCAAAACAAGGATGCAAGTTTATTTTCATCTCATTTATTTGCAGTCCAACAGATCCTCATCACAAGAGATGGCTCGAAGGTGGATGCAACTCTGAAAATAATTGTCTTGGATGCAGTATCTTTCTTGGTTGTCACTGGCACCTTAGACCTGAGGGAAAAAGGTGTCGAGAAGCATAATAACGTTGAGCCAGCTACACTTTAGAAATGTGTGGCATGCCGATGGGTCTTAACCAAGATAAATCTTGAATGAGGCAGATAGTAAGCAAAGGAATAAATCTTAATAAATGTAATAAATCCAAGCACAGCAGCATCAAGCAGTGTGGACATAATGTAACAGACATATACTGCATTATACTGTATGTATAGTTCCTTATCTTTACGCAAAAGAAAAAAAATTGCTGTAGGGAAAGAAGAGCGCTATAAGCTTTTATTACTCCAAGGACAAGATGAGAATAAACAATGTCTTAAAATATCTCTGTTTTTTTCAGCTTTCCCGAAGCTAAAGTTTGTAAATAATAAAAGTTTTAATAATTTCCAGCTGGGCATATTTTTTTGATTGTTAGACAGCAGTTTTAGCCACAGAGATGACAAATAAGTGTATACAGGTAAGCTGGTGACAGTTATTTTTGTATAAATGTCAATTAGTGTGCCAATGGAAATAAGAAATAGCAAGCCTTGTATTCTAATAGTCATGCAATACTGTTTTTTGTTTTTGTTTTAATAGTTGCTTTTGTCGTGGAATTGTTGATAATTCAAATCGCTGCTGAGCAAAAGCGAGGAAAGTAAAATGGAGCAAGTATCTCCAAAAGTTGATTCCGTTCATCTGGACGTGGCGTTTTCAGTGGGACAAACGTTTCATCACTCATCCAAGTGACTTCTTCAGTCTCAGCTGACTGCAGGTGTCCCCAATCTTTTAAACAGTACATGTGGATAATGACTGAAACTAGCACCACTGAAGGAACAATGGGCTGGGAGGTCAGCTCCTCCATCATAATTATGCAAATTCATGGAGTAAGTAAACTTTTTATAGGGAAATGTCCACATACAGAATTTTTAATCACATTTTTTTGCCCGTTCTAATTCCTATGCATTTCCTGACTCTTTTTGCACTTTTACAAACTTTTATTTTGTGACCCAGAAAGAGTAATATTTCAAACTCTTTAGCCATGCTCCTCCACCATTGCAGCGTTTAAAAAGTAGTTTTAGACTATTATAAAAAAATTATGAATAATAATTTAATTAAGTATTGAAAAGAGTAATAAGAGTAAAATTACAACTAAGTAGCTGCCGCCATTATTGTTAAGTGGAATTGGCTGGGCCGCGCTATGAATCCTGGGATGGGTTGGGCCACGAAGGATACACCTGACCCATCATTCAAATCCGGGAAATGAGGGATGGATTATTCGGCCACATTTGGAGTAGCCTTCTAATTAGGACAGCCTTCGCCACCTGGCTGTGAAGTAATCGGCCTTCAAATGCGGCCTGTGGAGGATGCGACCCCTGAATTGGAACATAGCAAGAGTGTCTTTTGTTATCTTTCACCTCCGTCTCCAGTCGCCTGCAGTTTGGTCCAGTTCCCTCTCTCGCCGCACGATTTGCATCTGCAAATCACGACATTATCTAAGATTTACGTCAATCTCATTGCACCATCGCCTTGTTTTTCCAGCTCCAGCCATTAGGTCATAATTATAAGGTCCTTCATTGTCCCAGCTATTAATGTCCTAAATGACCCCTAGAAATGATAGGTGATGTTTTTACTCTTTTTAATTATATATTCAATGGGTCACACCCACAGAGGTTCAGTCAAGTCGTTGATGGGAGTTATTCAGTTTGGATATTATTCCATTATTATTATTATCAATATTAATCCTTTTATCATTGGAAATTGTCCAGATTGTACTTGCCTTGTACTCTTAATTTTATGTGTCTTTAATTCTATGTGCTGTGATGGCTGTTACTGTTGACGGTCATGCACACATGCACTGTTACATTTTGAAAAAAAAACAAAAAAAAAACAGAAATAAAAATACCAGAACTAAACCCATTAAACTGCAAATAATGCACTAAGAAGTGTCTAAACTGAGGGTAAATATAAAACTGCTGAGATGAATGAACCTAAATGAAACTGATTTGACTGAGATGAGGTTTTGTTGACAATACAAACAGATAAATGTACCTCTACCATTAGACAGTTACATAAGTTAATTTGTTCGTGTGCCTGTGTGAATGTGTGTGTGTGGTGGTGTTTCAGTCTTAGGACATACTGATAGCACTGTATGTTGTGTTTCCTGTTTTCTGGTTGACGCTGTGATGTCACTGTACTCCTCATTAGTATTTTCCACAGGCGTGAGCTTGGGCTTTGTGCCATTTGCTTCGAATTCCTGCCCCAGGCTGACACTATGGCTGTTTTCCTGCAGAGGCCACATTTCCTGCCAAGTGAGTGATGGATGATGAGCTGGGTGTCTGCTAAGGAGGGGCCTCCTCTGCCTGTAGTTAGCCCACACCTGCACAATAGTCTCTTTGAAAGGCCGTGTTGTCAGTGTGTAAAGGATGGGGTTAAGTGCGCTGTTGATAGGGAGAATAAATATGACTACCCAGGAGCTGATGGTACCTGTCAAAGAACAGAGAAAGAAATATAATTACAGTGGTACTAATTGTCTACATTGTTACATTTAACAACTACGGATATCACAAATTTAAAAGGTTATAAAAATAATATCCTTAATCTCAAAATAAATGGTCATCATGCACAATCAAATACATAATGGTATTCATAATGTGCAGTAGTAATCCTATAAGAAACTCTTTAAGAGAACCCACAAAGAATCCATATTTGGAGTGCTCCTTTCGACTTTAAAATGTGCGAATTTAGACCCTGATGCTTTGCAAGGGAACGTATCTGTAGCCAGCTCGAATTCACAGTAATCAATTTCAAAATTTCTTCTAAAACACATCATGTGACATTTAAATTTAATCTTAACCTTCTCCTGTACAAACAAGAAATTAATCACATGTAAATCAGCAACACATTATTGCTTTCTTTTGTCAAAGATTACAAATACAAACTGCTGATTACCTTGGACAATGATGATGGCAAAATAGCTAATTTGTTATTTTCTGTTGTGTCACCGAAAGATCAATAGAATAAAAAAATCAAGTCTATGATTAATAATCTTAAAGTAAAACTAAGTAAAACAGTAGGATATAAAAATTAAAAATCATTACACAGGTAATCAGTCTTATCCATCATCATTTCCATGTGGTATTAATTAAAAGTCTAGCAGCTACGTTCTGCTGAACCCCTATAAAGACCTGCCTGCATTCATCAAATCATCTGCTTCTTTCAGTGAGTTGCAGTAGACCCCAGCTGAGGTAGGAGTCCAGAAATGTTTTAGAGGCAAACTGTGAGCTTAATGAGGTAGTATTTTACTCAAAATGCACATTTTCATTGAAGTGTTTGTCTAAATGCTTGTCATTCTTTTACTGTACCGGGAATCTCCACCTGCAGCAGTGAGAGGATCTTGAGGATGAAAATGGGGATCCAGCAGAGGGAGTCAGTAATGACGATAGAGAAGAACCTTTTGGCAATGGTCACCTCTTTTTTGATGTGGTTGCTGTATTTAGTGGTCTGAGTGCCTGTTCTCTGGATGTTATAAAACATACTTGCATAGGAGAGGACAATGATGAGGAATGCCACCAGGTTAAGACCTATAGAAAGATTTCACACCAACAGTTTAAATTTGCAGTATTTGAATGTACATGTATAATAAATCTCTGCAGAGAACAAATAAATAAATGCAAAAAAACTCCACATATAAAACACATATACTAAATACAGACACTGTACATTAAAAAAAAAAGTGAAAACATGAACAACAATCTTCAAAGCACCATTTCAAGAACAAATCCTCACCTAGGAAAATAACGATGGAGTAAACGTGAGCCCATAGAGTCTCTGGTTGCTCAGAGTGCAGCGGAAAGCAGACACCATTGGTCCCGTAAAAGTTGCGAAACAACCCCTTGAAAACTAGCGGGAGGAAGGCAATAATAAAACCGAACACCCATATCCCAAGAAGGATGGTGACAGTTCGTCGCCAGCCAGGAGTCAAGTACTGGAAAGGGTAGACTATGCAGATGTATTTCTCCAGTGTGAGATATGTGAGGAGCAGGACGGATACTTCAGTGGACAGCATGGCCAAAGAGCCAATGACCTGACACTGGCTGCTGTCCATCCAGGCCTGGGCGTGCCGGTTGTACTCGCCTCGAAACTTTAGGTCATATGCACCGATCATGAAGAGGTAGATGCCCATCAACCCATCTGCACCTGTGAAGAAAGACAGCTGATTTACAAATTACTTATAAGATTTTGGTATAAGATTACATCCTGATACTTCTGGCTGAACACATAGTTCATACCTCTTTGCTACAGACAAAATTTAGTTTCATTACTTCAGATTAATTAAGAAATGTGAGCACAACGTCAGTTGGACTTATTTTAACACCTAATAAACACCGCAGTGCTCCAAAAAAGAAAAAGAAAAAAAAAGACAAGTTCAAAATTTGGTCAACATGAAAGGATTTGAATCGGTAAGAAGGAGATTAGTGATGACATGCTGACAGCAGCCACTCAACCTTGGAAATCCATGCGTATTAAGAGGAACCAGGGATACTATAGGCTAACATCATCTTTCATGCAGTCTAAACTCTTTTGATCAGGACATGCATGATAAGATCAGTTTGAAATGGTGTAAAAATATACGCATTAGCATTCTTGCTGAGACTTAGAGGAAAAGGGATAGTGGCTGGACTCGGTTAACTTGGCGTTAAGACTGGGAATAGGAAAAACAACTAGCTCTGTTCTGTTCAAGTGAAATAAAACTGACACATTGACTAGAGATCCCAAGGCAAACCTAATGAAAGAGAAACAGAATAATGCATGTTCAGTGTTTTAAACTAGAATGCTGATTTCCAGTTTTTCTGCTCAAAGTGGAAGGCTCTACAGAGTTAAATTTGACTTGAGTGGGAGAATAATTTATGATATCACAGAGAGTTTTTTTTAAATTTTAGATTTGGTCAAATGGACAACTTAAAGTCAAAGTGTGGTTTAATATTAAAGAATGTGTAAGGGATATCCATCCATCCATCCATCCACCTACCTCCTTAACTGCTAATACAGGCGTGATGAAGCATACAACTGCAGATTTTTAGTTTCTGAACTTTTCATTGTTTCCACTATTGGTAAAAAAAAAAAAAACAGTTCAGTTTTAAACTTTTAAACATCTTATCTAAACCAAGAAATGTTCAATGAGTTTGAGGATTAACATTTACATGCATTCTAAATTCTGAGATGTAAAAGTGGAGAAATATTTAAGATTTCTGAGTATTCCTGGGTCTGTCGGTCTAATTCTAAAAAAAATGTCATGTTAATCATGTTAACAAAAGATCAATTTATTTTACTTGCATCTGTTCCATTAAAAAACATGAAAATGTAATACAAGGGGATTTGATCTGTTCATGAGAAACCTTTTCCAATAAATGAACTCGCAGACATTGCTCATGGCTCAGGTTTCCAGCAAAACATAAGTAAGCATACAGCAAGGATCACTGAGCAGCATTTTAATAGAAGCAAACACAGCATCAAACTAATTGGAGGTGTCCAAAGGCAAATTGATTTTATCCAAATTAAAGAAGGGCTTTCTCTGTGTGAAATGATCATTAGAATAAAAACTTTGAAGAGGTTATGACATTCTACATGCACTGGTAAAACTGCTTATTTACATTCAAAGCACAATCAAGTGGAATAGTGACCACACTATAAGAAGATCAATAATAAGGCTCGGTAGACTAAGAGTTGGGAAAAAAAAAAACAGATAAAGATTTTGCTATAGAAGAGAAAACAAGACTCCAATCAGGACAAGTGCTATCAAAATAAAGCTAGAATCATTAGTATTAGTTCCTATAACAGTTGGGGGATATTTTAACAGGCACCAACATTTTTCTGATCCAATTTGTTAATGAATCCAAGTTGGAGAAATATGGCAACAGCAACACTTCGTTTATCAGAGGCATCTTCCGGTTTTCCTGTTTTTAGAAAAGGATTTATACAGCAGCAGAATAATGTCCACAACACAAGCTTTCCAGGAGCTACCAAATGAGGAACATCAACTGTCACTGATTTTGCTCTACAAGCCACCCACCTTCATCCCTACGGAACACTTGTGGGGGCATTTGAAGACTGAGAAAACCAAACTTTCTTGACAACACAAGAAGCTCTTTTGGGATATTGTGAGATGGTATAATATGGGTTATGAAGTTTTGTACAAACCTGTAGATTCCAGAGGTAGAAATACTAATGCAAATATAAGTTGCTGAGCCAATATTATTTATAATAAAAACAAATGCAAACTACAAGTACTATCACTAGACCGACAAGACTTTCTGAATCAGAATCAGAATACTTTGTTAATCACAGAGTAAAATATTCGATCACAGTTTGCTCCAAGACACTAAGAACACTACATGAACTAAATTAATTACTACAACATATATTACAAAGTTATAAAATATTACAAAATAATTCTAATAAATGCAAACAGCTCAAATTATAAACATCCTAGTATATTACACAAATGAATCATATATAGTTGATACTGAGGTGCCCTTCTTCTCAAGACTTTTAATCGTTTCAATCGTTTATTTGAAAAGGGACAGTGCAATTTAATAAAACACACGATTACACATGGTTAAAAAAGCCAGAATTGGCCAGAAGGCTAGTTTTCATCTGTAGTCCCCTGGCCTTGATGTAAAAAGGCAATAAAAATACATTCAAAAAGGAAAAAAGAAGCGGAAAAAGTAAAGAATAGAAAGAAAAAACACAACATATGTACAAACTAATACAAAACACATATGCAAGCGCTTACTATACATTTTTTTAAAAAATACATCACGACATAACATTTTAACACAGTATTAAAACAGGTTTACTTTTAGTGTTGGCAGCTATATGTGTTAACAAGCCACAATTTAAATTTTTTGTGAAGGCCTTGTATGTTGTGAGCAGTTTAGCCTCTCAGGTACTGAGTTCCACACATTTGCACTCCTTACTGACCAGGCCGACTTACTGAAAGTGCTCCTGCGTAGAGGAATGCAGCAGTCACCTCTGACAGAGCCTCGAGTGACACCCTCAAGGCTGTTTCTTTAGCTGATGAACTCTGTCAGAGGATCTGGAGCTAATTTGTGCAGTACTTTATAGGTCAGTTTTAAGTCTGCAAATGTGTGAAGACTGTCCCAATTTAAAATGCTATATTTCTTTAAAAATTGTACAATGATGAGAGTGCCTAGGTTTTTTATCCATAACTTTGTTTGTTTATACAAGATTTCAAATGTTTGTTTGTTTTCTTTTTTTAAACTCTGACTAGCCTGAGACCAGCTGGTTAGGCAATAATCATTGAATGCAGATACATTTTTGTGGTTTCAGATGACATTTCACTTCGAGTTGCGCGAAAATTTGCAAGGATTAGCTTAATTATTTTGCACAACTTGTCAATATGGGCTTTAAAGGAAAGCTCTGAATCTATTATTAACCCAAGATATTTATATTGTTTGACAATTTGCATTTTTTTCTCCTTTAATATGAATGTCATATACATATCTTTACATAAACGTTTAAAAAAAAAGCAATGGTTAAAGCCCAAACCTCAAATTTGTGCTGCTGGGTGAAGTCAATTTTTCAGTGTGGAATCTGATCGTTGCCCCTTGCGACAACTAAAGAAAATTACACTTCACAGCCTTCATTCAAGAAGCAGTTGTTTTTCTTTGTTAGGGTGCTGTAATGAGCCCATTACAGCTTACTGCAAGTAAGATGAAGAGGACAATGCACTCAAAAACCCGTGGGTACCCCCCTCAGGCAGGAATTTGAGAGTATGTAACTTTTTCTTCAAAACTAACAAACTAACAAAAGGGTAGAAGTTCAAAAAGGAGGCTGAGACTTTATACATCTGGCTTTAAAGACTGTGCAACGTGCACATCTCCATCTCTTGGAATAACTGGAATTTGATATACAAAACATGAATATGCATCGTACACCAACCATTGTTTCATGCTTGAAACGCTTGCAGACAAAAAGAACTGAAACTAAAAGACGATAACTACCAGCCCCATCTGTCATTTTCTTTCATACCTGCTTTCAATTCTGTCTGAAAAGTTAGCACAATGTTTTTTCTTACATTTGTGATTTAATTCACAACTTATATCCTCTGATGAATTGCTTACTGCTTCATCAGTCATGGATTAATGTTTATTTCTTTGATAATTTGGTGAATTCATTAGTCAAATCCTCCTCCTTACTCCTGTTAGTAATTCTTTTGATGCTGAATCAGACCAAAGCTCTTTAGAAGGCATTAATTGTGGACCAGGAAGACAATTATTAAAACTGCTTTTAAGTTTTCTTCTGTTTGTTTTTGGGTTTTTTTTTATGTTATTATGTGTCATATAAAGATTGCAAGCGTGCAATAATTAAAACTTGCTGACTGTGTGATGTAGCTGGTATGAAGTCCCCTATAAGAGGGGACATCCAGATCATTTAAATGAATACTTTGGCTTTCTTAGAAAAAGGCAAATGCTAATACAAGCATAATTAATTAATGTCAAATCTTGTTCCGGTTCTAAGTACAGATGACTCAACACTTTCATGTTTCTACTTTGTTATTGGTTCATTTCTTCCTTGACCCTTTCCCCTCCTTTAATAGCCATATTAAAAGCAATATGCAAACACATCCTGTTTGCATAAATATACTCGTTTCAATCTCTTCAGAAAAGAACCAAAGAATAAGTCATATTTAAAATGTTTTACTTTTCTCTTTATAATCTTAATTTTTGGCTGTCTTTAGCCAAAAATTCACTTGCTAATGAAAACAGCTCTCTTATCACATTTACACACCATTGCACTCCACAGAAAGACTGGATTTACTTTTCCGCTCTCTGTTTGAACCTGAACAGCTTTTTACTAACCTCTCTATCACACCGTTGGCTCTGGCTCAGGGAGTAGAGTGAGTTGTCTACCAGTCAGAAGACTGGAAGTTCAATCCCTGGCTCCTACAGTTTGCATATGATACACCCAATCGTTATAGGATTGAGTGAATTGATACCAGCCAGGTACTATCCTATACTGTGCTTATATAGTATCACCAGGTGCTTTGTTAGATACACCCTTTAGATCAATTTCATCTATGTGGTTCCAAATCACAACAAAACAGTTGCCTCAAGGTAAAGGTGTTACAATAATACAGAGAACCCCCTTTGAGCAAGAGCTTTGGCAACAGTGGAAAGGAAGAACTCCCTTTTAACAGGAAGACACCTCTGGCAAAACCAGGCTCAGGAAGGGTCGGACATCTGCTGTGACCGGTTGGGGGTAAGGGGAGGAAGACAGGACAAAGACGTTGTTACGTTCCCCCAAAAGGGTCCAGGCGGTGTGAGGGAAGTAACAAAAAGTATCCG
>VUQR01007562.1:0-16213 GCA_015108515.1 Hemichromis elongatus | reverse complement strand
TCAGAGAAAAGGAAAAAAAAAAAAAAATCACTAAAAGACCTGGTCAGTAGTTGAACTCACAGGATAAACAGTTGACCAGAGACTGAAAGGCTGAAATGTGGGGCCACCCACCAGAGGCCATTTGCTCCATGTGTCCCCTGACTAGGGAATCTAAATAAAGCCCATTTTGAACAGCAAAACATGCATTTTTAGATTAGTAGAGCTCAGCTGATGCCCTTTTAACAGAATCTGCACTGACAGTGGACTGTCAGATTACATCATTTTCTAAAATACTTTTGATGAACAGACATATGCACCTGAACCACAGAGTGACAGCCATTTAATATCCCCATCTGTTGGACAAAACCAGCAATACAGTAATGCAGTTCTGCTTTACCTCCTTTTATTTGCGAATTCATCCAATATGACATCTTTGAAAAACCTTCTAGGAGAATATCTTACAGCTTTGCATCTGCTTACAGTAATGCTATTCACTTATTGAAGCAGCAGAGTTAACAAACAAAACAAAAATGTAGAAATTCTTACCTTAGGCAAGCTTTTCTGCAGGTCAGTTCTCTGCTTCTCTTCTTTCAGAAGGTTCCCACCCCTGTTGTTGAACCTTGAAGGGTCATTAGCCTTTTTCTAAAAGGGGAAGCAAACAGCCACATGTCACCACGCCCAGAGATAAGCATTTTAAAAGCTTCCACAAAAAAACTTAGAGACAGCACTCACATCAAGCTCCAAGTACAACGTCCAGTTGTCCTGCCATTTAGTGACTCCCTCAAAGAGATCTTTGTGGTCCTCATAATAGTTTTTCAAGTTTGTGATCTCAGCCTCATGTAGATTGAGGAGCTCTTCTGTGAAATCATCTGAGGAAAGAAAAGATGTACCAGAACAGTGACTCCCTGTGTGACATTTGGTGCATATGTCTGACATAAAGGGGTCGTTATTAAAACAGATATTTACCATCATGATATGGTGTAAAAGCTTGTTGCTGTTCGGGGCTGTAAAAACATTTCTCCCATAGGAGGGCAATCTCTGCTCGGATGGAGGCAATGACACTTTGCATGCTTTGCATTTTAAGCACCTCTAGACGCTGGACCTCAGCCTGGAGCTGGAAACACAGGATACACGTTATTAGAACCTTCTACGAGGGTTTAGTGGAACTGGGTGGAAAAATACAAGGAAGCATTATTTAAAATCGTAAATCAAAAAGGTAGATTTTTTACCGCTTCAATGTTTCTCTTCTTTGACTTGATCATATGTTCTGAGAAAGTTTCCCTGTCCTCTTGGGGAATCTGAAGCCGTTCCCAGAGCTCCTGGATCCTAGTGCGGTAACCCGAACAAAGGAGCTCATTCTCAGCCTTGCGGTTTTGCAACTGGATGGAGGAAGAAGAAATCATCCATGTTATTCTATAGAATACTGTAGATGGATCACATTAGAAAAGGAAATATCAAACTAATCAGAAGATTTTGGAGTTTCATATCTCAAAAACTGAGTAATATCTTTAAGAACCAGATCCAAAGGGACCCTGGATATTTTCTTCTTGGCCTACCCTCAAAAGAATTAACATTAACTTACTTGCAGCGTAAAATTTGTGATAAACTATTGCCGTTAGCTAGGAAATGTATTCTTATTAATGGGGTTAAGGATAAACCTCCCTCTGTGACTTTGTGGTACAGGAAATTATTTAAAGTTATTCCTCATGAAGGAATTGCTGCCGTCTTAGGAGGAAATCAGGATCTGTTTCTCAATTTTTGGTTCCCTTTGTTTATTTATTTGCCAAATGATCTGTCCCAACTGTTGATGGGGGATGGTTGTCCTTAAGATGTCCTCGGGTAATTAGGAAGTGAGCGTAAAGGACAACAGTTCACTCTTGAAGTTTTTTTTTTTTTACTTTTTTCTAAATCTATGGCTAAAATGATGGAAAATATTCTTTTTCTTGTTTTTTGTTTGTTTCTTTCTCCTTCCGATTTTTTTTCCCTCCCTCCCATATGTGTATTTGCAAAGGTATGTAATGACTTTCAATGTATGTGATTTCCTTTGGGGTTTGTTTGTTTAAGTGTTTATGCTTTTCCTGATAATGAATAAAATCTGTTAAAAGTGAGAAAAGTAATGATCACAAACTTACTTGTCCGAGGAGGAGTTTGAGAGCAGCAATGTTGTCATTCGACAGGCAAAATGCTTCTTCATCCTCACACATCACATCCGTCTCAAAACTGGTCTCTGGCTGCTGCTCCAGATCATCCACGCACACAATTATTTCCTTTTTGATGCTCACAAATTCCTCGTGACGATGTTCCTGCAATGATGACACAGGTTACAAACCAAAAGGAAAAACTAAAATATTAAAGGAACCAACAACCCCAATCCCAGAAAATCAAAATACCTTCTCTTTGGTGAGATCATCAAGGTAGGCCCGATAGCTCTCTAGCTGTGCCAATGATGGGACGGAGTCCTGGTTGATGCAAAAGGGGGTAGTGCACATAACATCACACAGCTCTCGGTCTTTGACAACGAGGCCTTTAAGTTCTTCCATTCTTTGCTTTTTGTGCTCCTTCATCACCTCCAGATGTGTCCGGCAGTTCTTCTCCATCTGCAACATGCTGCAGCCATCCTCCTCCTGCAAAGAAATCCAGAAGGTAAGGCCTCACAGATCACCTTGCTGGTTATAAAGAAACACACACACACTTCTCAAATGTAAATACCTCAAAAGGGGGCATCTGAAGCTCACTATACAAAATACTGAGTTCCTTGTGACAAGTCTCTATACTTTTCAGTACTCGCTTCTTGAGCTCCTCTTCTTCTGCAATCATGAGGTCCAGCAAACCCTGAAGGCAAGAAAAAGCAAAGAGGCAATGGATTTGTCCTACAAGTACAAAAAAAAAAAAACCTTAATGTACACCAATGTCGGAACTCACTTTAATGTGCTTGTGAACGTCATTGGTTCTTTGTAGGCGCTGCTCTTCAGGAATCCCTATCTCTTCCCAAATAACCTGCAACCTGACCAGGGCTCTGTTCAGGTAGGCAACAGACTCTGCGGCATGGACTTCACTGGAAGAGAACCAGATCCTCAAGTATGTTAGGATACATTTTACCACAAAAGTTGAGCAATTCCTTTGTTGCAGCAGTTCAACAATAAGCTAAATACAAAAAAAAAACAAAAAAAAACAAACAAAACGGCACAAAAAAGTAAAAAGGT
Organism: Hemichromis elongatus; assembly: GCA_015108515.1. Classification (NCBI taxonomy): domain Eukaryota; kingdom Metazoa; phylum Chordata; class Actinopteri; order Cichliformes; family Cichlidae; genus Hemichromis; species Hemichromis elongatus. The sequence continues at coordinate 13,031 of VUQR01007562.1, read as the reverse complement.
ATACATTTCAGCGAAATATAATACAAGATGACAACGCAATACAAGTAAAAAAAATCTAATTTCATGAAGTAAAAATAAAGTTCAAGAGCTGGTTAAACTAAATAGTGGTGGATACTGTGATAAAATGAGCTGGTGTACACAGAGGTTACGGGTGTGTATTCGCGGTTAACAATCAATTCAGACAAGTTTCACTGGGTTTTTCCTGACTCAGAGGGGCCCTCGGGGTGTGGGGTGTGTTAGCAATACTTGAAATTTTTAATCGGTGTTTCATTTACTCGAAATTAAAAGAAAAAAAATGTTATATTTTATACATTTAAAACCAGGCAGGAAACAGCTGTGTTAGCACCCGAAAAGCCAGACGCCACAGACCTTCCACCATCGATAGCAGCAAACTAACATTTAAATAGTTGCAGAGGACAGCATATACGTGGTACTCTAAATCCTAAATAGTATGAGTGACCAAAAAAAAAAAAAATCCAAATAGTAATGGAAGCATAACCTAACGACTGCTCCGTTTCAATGTGTGAAACAGGCTGTGCGAGTTTTCTCACAATTAACATTACACGCTAACGCTAATCAGCAAGTTAGGAACACAAGTTATATAAACCGCTAACAATATATTCAGATTCAGTACTAACCTCACTCTCATTTCGCCACCGCAGACAATTGAACTGTTTTAAGAAATAATCGTCCTGTTCCTGCAGTCTTTTGACTCCTCAAATTAAAAACTCTAGATTAAGGTTAGTGCAGCTGCCCGACTGCCCGTTCGTTTGTCGAGTGCATTTGAAATTTGCACCGAAACAATTCTTGGACTCCGATTGGCTGATGGAATTACGTCAGCGGAAGTAGCTCTGGAGCGGAACCAGAGAAATGGTAAAATAAAAGCTTATTTCCGCTGTATGTGGAAACTCTCCAACTTGTCCAAACTACGTGGCTGCTGCAGTACCTGCAAGAGGTACGTGGGAATACATTGCTTTAATGATTCATAGGACAGTGTTTGAAATGTCTGTAACAAAAAACAAAACAAACAAAAAAGCAAAAAAAAAAAAAAAAAAAAAAAAAAAAGTGAAAAAAAAAAAAAAAAAAAAAAAAAGTAAAGGAGAGAGAATTGAAAAGATGCTCTCATTTGTGGGAGGAAATTGGTAGGAGAGGAAAGGGTAAACAAAGCTAAAAGAAAAGTGAATAAAAGATGAAAGCAGCAAAGAAAAGTAAAGCAAAAGATAAAATAAAGGTTGAATGAAAGATTAAAGATACCAGCATAGTGGAGGTAGAGAAGGAGATGAAGCGACAGAGAGATAAGGTAGAAAAAAGGTGAGATCAGAGAGAGAGAGTCATGGAGAGAGGTGCTGAGGGAGAAAGTAGGAGATGATGGCGTAGGAGATGGAAGAGAGAAATGGGAAGAGAAGATGAGAATGGGGGGGGGAGAAGAAGTGGAAGGGAGGCAGTGATAGCAATCGCAAATAGAGAAAGAGATAAAATTGTAATTGATTTCATTTAACGGGAGGTGCGAAGAATTCTAAATGAGGCAAAGCGACGACTGGTTTGAAGACAGTCGCTTGATTCTGATGAACAGCGAGAACTGAGATTAATTTCGGAGTTTCAAATGATTAAAACAAATGAGAACAGTTGACTTTCAATGGAGAAAAAGAAATATAGGACATGTGGGAATCTTGCAAGCAGACACAGATGTAAGACAATACGGACATTACACTTTATATACTGGGGAATTTAATTTAGGGGGCAAACCCCCCACAGGACGCCTCACCTTTCTCAAACACCAGCAGTCGGACACTGGAAGGCCGGCCCACTATGTCAGGGGGGTTCTTGGCGTCACAGGTGAAGGTGCCGTTGTCGCCGAGCTCCAGGTTTTTGAGCAGGATGGATCCGTCGCGGCGACCTGGGTTTCCCACAAACTCCAGTCTGTCTCTAAAGGGACCCTTGTTGTCAACATAGGGAGCACCACCAGTGTAGTGGAAGATCTACAAAGGACAGACAACACACTGTCACTCTGACTAATGCTGCATTTAGATGTTTAGTAAGCATTTAATAAGTAGAGCAGTAGAGTTCCTGCAACAACCAATTTTGCCACCATTTGTGTGCAGGTATTTCTTGCATTTTTTTTTTTAAATATAGAGATGCAGGAAGCACCTGTCAAGGGGGCACTCATGGAGCATTAGAAAAAAAAAAATAGGCCAAAGCTTTTAAAACTGGCAAGTCGCTTTACACGAGGGCCAAAAAATAATATTCAAAAGCAGCTCCTGAGGGGTGTAACAAATGTGACGCCAATTACTGCCGTACGAAAAACATATACAACATTTATAACTAATATATGGTGGATAATTGATAACTGAGGGGGTTTGGGGAATTCCAGGGACCAAATCCCAGTGAAACATATGAGCAGTCTATTGTTTTGCTTTTATAACCTATAAATTATTAAGTCCTTTCAGCGTGCTGCCATTACTGCAGAGCAAGCCGACAGTGATTACCGCTGCCTGCTGTCACTGACAGCGGTGGCCTATGGATAGTTTAACTGACAGAGTTAGCCCGTTTACTGTTTATGATGCAGACGTGGGGCCTGTTTGGTTGGCCTATTTAGAGGTTCTTATCTTTCCCAATAATACAACAGTAGGTTGATTAAATTAGCCCATTCTTGATTTATTCCACCACCACAGCTCCCAGAGCGAGAGCTAGCTACCTGTTTCACTGTATTAAATTAAGCAGATCCACACTAATCGCTGTGATACTGCAGTTAGCCGTGCTGTTGTTACTGGGAACAAAGTACTTTTTCTTAATATTTTGGATCTGTTTCTGGTGCACATCTTTTGTCCTCTGCACACACAGGTTAATGCATATGGCCTCAAACAGGCCAGCTTACATCTTATTAGAGGCTTGTATGTGTCACTCCTATTGGACCAACTGAAACTGCACTATTTACCGCACAGTGGTGTAAAAGGTAGTCTTACATGTAAAGCAATTTAAAAGTAGAAAATAACGGAGAGCTTTGCATTCAGATGTCTGGATGTTGTCGTGACTTCCGGTTCTTCTTCCTGGAAGAAGTGCGGTGACTTTTTAAAATGATGACGTGCCGTCACCGAGTATCGATTATTAAACATTAAATGGTCACAGTGGCAGAATCGGGGTGATGCTCTGGATTTTACAAGGTCAAGGTCAAATGTGGCTTTTAAGGTTTCCATCTATAAATAAAGACCCGAGGCCTGCGGTTGCTGTTACAAAGCCACACGTGAAAAGAAGAGGACCTTTCATACGATTAACGTGTCAGAAATCAAGTATGACATTTTAAAGGGACAAATGCACCGTGACAACAGATAGAGATATGAAACTGTAAATCTGTCCAGGCAGGGGAAGAAATGAGCGACTGAAGATAAGTGAGGAAAAAAATAAATAAAAGAAGAAGAGAAATCTAGTTTCAAAGTGAGGCCACCGCAGGAGACAGATGAAGGCGAAGGAGGTGAGGGAAGGACATAATGAGAGAGGAGGGCAGGGACAAAGAAGGTAGAGCTGTGGAGGAGGAGATTAAGGGAGGTGGACAGAGGGAGGCGCAGTCAGGATGGGGAGATAGAGAGATTAGAGAGATGGCAGGATGATAAGGGCAGGGAGAGTGAAATTAAAGAGCAGGAGGCAGGTGATGCAGCCGGAGGAGTGGGGAGATTAGGAGAGAACGTTTCTTTTAGTTAGTGCATATGTTAGAGTAAACTGAGTACTTGTGCGTGATGACATTTCAGATATGCACAGTACTGCATTTGCTGGATTAAACATGGATTTGTTTTTGGATAACCACGCTCCCTCAGAGCTCTACAAATCACTTTGTGAATTTTGGAAGACATTTAAAATACAGACATCCGAAGATTAAAGAACTTCTCCAGGGAGAAATCATATCGCGTGGCCTCCAAAGGAAAGCCACACCTTCTTCCTATTATCGGTTTTCTTGCTTTGCTTGTTTCACAGAGATGGTGAAAACAATAAAAGTCTTTTGGCAGAAGATATAGACATTGTTGGCGTGTCTAAATTTCTGTCAGTGCAGCACACTTGTGTACTTCCTTCCTAAATATTTATACATGACTTTGTGAATGTGAGAACAGTGGGAGTAAACAACATTAGAATGTCATTCATGCAAATAAGACAAAAGGAGGGAAGGCTCTCCTGCTGCAGCCCGCCTTAGTGATTTACATCTGGCTCTTTAGCTGCCAAATGCTCCATTATTTCAACAGCTAGACGCTATCGTTGGCTGTCTGCTGTTTGATTCTGGACAAGAGATATGTTTTACTGAAACAGCTGCATGCTGCAGATGAAAACAACACTGTCGTGGACAGTGAAACAATGACTTTATAGATACCACTTTCTGTGACGTTCCGCTGGAGTTTCATCAAGCGCAGCTTGGATGCGACTATACTCGAATTGCTTGTTTCGTTCAAAGTAGCCGACCTATGAATACACAATGTTTCATTTTGCATAGTGTGTGTGTATGTGTGTGTGAATTTGAGTATTACAGAGATGGCGTCCCGTGAGCCATCGGGCCTGTAGGTCCAGGAGAAGGTGACGTCCTCCGAAGTCCAGCGCCAGGAGAAGAAAGAACAGGAGAGTCGGATGTCAGAGCCCACCAAGGCGTGCCGCTCCCAGCCAGTGTAAATCACGATGGCCTGGGACTGCTCAGGCACTGGGAGACACAAATTAAGTGGTTAACTGACATATAGAAAAAACAAGTTATTCTGGGAGCTCGTATTATTTTCATACTATGAGTTGACCTTTATTACATTCTGTGTTCAGGAATCTAAATCTGTAAAAATAAAAACTCATATACATAGTTGTTAGTATGAGCTGGTATAAAATAAGATAATAAATAAAATAATGAACAACAGTTAACATGCACTGTTTCGTACAATAGCATGAGTACCTTTGTGAATATTTTTACACCCAAATGTTATCAAAAGACACAAAGTAGTCCTCTCTTAGCATCATTTTTCCTCCTAAAATCTGTTAAATGAATCCTAGTTACATGCATATACATACAGGTAGTCACTGCAGATTAAGTGGGTTCAAATGTGCCATTGATTCAGAGTTGCACTCAGTAAATATTTGGGTCTCTAAAAGGGGGAGCTTCATTTTCTCCATTTATATGGATAATGTTGGCCTAATCATGTGCACAGTTTATGCTTGAATAATATTTAATGATCTATGTTAATTCAGTCTTGGCTGCAAAAATCAATATTTTAACTTCCTCCAAAAAATGCACTCAGCATCTCAAACATCTACCAAAGCCCCTCGGAGCTGCACAGCCTCGCCGCTGAGCACTATCATTTTTTGTATTGTTCACTTTCCCTTGGACCGCGCCACCAACGTGTCACAGTATTCTCACTGCTGTATCAACACGAATGCCCTTAAGCACTCTGGAGTTTTCAGCAGCCAGGGAGTAAAGTTCGCAGCTTTCGCTGTGCACATCCTTGAGCGATAGCCAACCCCCGCAAAACTTGTCAATGAAATCACGCTTGACGTTTTTAATTAAAATTCTGACAAAACATCTGACAGGAGGGAGTTTAGAAAGCTGCCTCCTCGAGAGCAAAAATCCTCAGTTAAAAAGTCGCAATACTGCTGCTCTTTAACTTTGCAAGCTTGGAGACACCTGCTTCGAGAGACAAGCACAAATGGACAGTGCTGACCCATTTATTGGAATGCATGCAAAAAGAGTCTGTATCCTCTACTATTGGCCTTTTAGATTAAATCAATACAGCAAATGCCAAGATATCAATTAAAATGCTTTAGCTGAGTGTTAATCCAGTGTAGTGGGAGGTATTAGAGTGCACTCTGAGATTAATTCAGTATCAAAGCTATTAAACCTTTTTCATTGTCATCAAGTTCATTAGTTTTCAGGTAGCACAAAACACACAAAAACCCTCATTTAACGTGCAGCCTCACATCAATAGAAAGATCATTTCTACATCATCACGTTCAGTAGATGAAATTAAGTGTGAGCCTTTTTTTTTGTTCGAGAAGTCCTCAAAAATGAAATTAAAACTTTAAAAGAAGATGTATTCTCTCATTTTTTTACCCCCCCAATGATTTTTTTGATTTTTTTTTGTTTTTACCTATTCCCAGGAGGGCAACCGACGTCAGCGCCAAAAACGTCAGCATGGTCTCTGGCTTCTACGGAGCTCCCAAAACACTGATGCTGCAGACCCGACGGGAGTCGGTCGAGGAAGAGTCCCTCTCTGGAGGGAGCGTGAGTGGAAGGAGGAGAAAGAAAGAGGTAAAAGAGAGTGGAGGGGTGAAGGATGCCAGGACAGAGGGCTTCAAAACAGGACAACAACAGAAAACCCACTGTCCCATGCTTTATACCCAACCACACCCCTCGTTCAGGCCTCAGCCCGGCCCATTCCTCCTCTCCTCACACACCCCTCCTCCCGGCGTTCTCCATTTCACTCTCTGAAATAAATGAGCGCATCTTATCTTTTGAAGTGGAAAAGAAAGGCAGGTGACAGACACCTGGGCTGTACAGTAGTTGGTGAATTAATTGGATAAACAATAGGCAACTAGGGGCGAATTTGCAAACTATGTGCGACACTACAGAATGACGAATGCAATGTGTCACATTAAACCCTCACCTTGATGTGACTGAGCTGACAGGAGATGCTAATTAACACTTAGTGTGTAGGTGCAGGTAATGGCGTGTGACAGGGCCTCGTGACCATATGTGGCTGCTCTGTATGTGATCACTGCCTGCATGTTAGTATAACATGTAGAAAGATGGGAGGCTGGTTTCTGTTTACACCGAGGGAGGAGATCGTGCAGAGAGGTCAGTCCAGGGCCCTCTCCTCCATCCCCATGCCTCACCCCTCATTCTCCTCTCCTTGCACTTTCACCCCATGGCCCAAACAATGCACCGACTCTTTTCTCTCATTCCTCCCCCTCTTCAGATTCCTGTCATTTGCTGACGTCTCGCGCTCGGACACAAAGGAGAGAGAGTGGACAGGGCCTGACTGGTGTTTGCCTGCCTGTCAATGGGGCTTTCTTCCTCTCCCTTTCTTTTTCCCTGCCCAGACAAAGCTGCGTATTGAAATCGCAGCGCCCACTCCTCACTTTTCCAGTAGCACAGACAGCGGTAGAGTGTGGGGAGAGACATGCTATATATAGATGGGTTGATATGAGGACAAGACAAGAAGCACAGACGTGAAAGTGAGGCAGTGGCGAGATACAGGCGCAGGGTGAGGGAAATATGAGAAGGGGAGCAACGGTGTGAACGAGAGTGAAATAAAAAAAAAATTATGATTTCTGGAGGTTTCATTCGATCATTTTGTCAACCGTCATGAATATGGATTCATTTAGCCGCCGGCATAGTCGTAGTGAATACATGCTCAAATTAGTAGTTCTCCTCTAGCTTCAGCAAACACACAAGCTGGATACACTCAACATTGAAGTGTAAATCATATCAACCTTGATTCAAGTCCCGCTACCTCTCTTTAGAATTTGTATATGATGAGTGAGAAGAGCTGGCACTTGACAAGGACGTCCACTTTACCCACTTCACGTCATTATTACACTGCGCCCACTTATCCAAGTTTTCTGGGATAAAAATCAAGGCTCTCATTTTGCAAGGTAGCACAAAGCCATGAGACCAGCAAAGCGCCGAGCGTCAGATCAACTTTCTCTCACGTTTGACACGACAGCATACTTTTTTTTTTTTTGCCACTTGTGACAGCCACTCGTTCATCTTAACACCCCAGATACCCCCCTGACGGATCAGCTGAACAAAATGGACCATCTGCCAACTTGTTGGCGCCATCAACTGTCTAAGCTTTGGCTTGAATGTCTAAATCGCGACATCCTTAACAATTATTGCAGATCCTGCCTTCAGGCCCCAGAGAAACAGGGGGATTCTTTATGAGTCTGGCAGGTGCAGAATGTGGCAAGCACCCAAACTCGTCAGCACCGAGCGATGGTGGCAGCGGCAGCGGCTGAGCTTGGCAGGCAGAAACTGTATCACGTATAGAGCGAAGGCCTCCATTCCTTTAGCTGGCAGTGATATAGCACACTAATGCAGGAGAGGGAGAGCTCATCTGCTGCTAAATTATACAGAGAGGAGAGGTAGAGGAGAGGGGAAAGAGGTACCAGCGGGGAACACGCGGGGAAAACTCGATCTGTAGTCCAATTTTAACATCCTTTTTTTTTTTGGGAAAATTATACACAAGTCCTCAGCTGCACTTTAGTCATATTGAGGTGGACAAGGCTTCACATCAATTGGTGTTATTAGAGGTGACTGAATACGCAAAATACCTCAGGCTTTAGCCACTGTGCGAATGAAACCATCTCAGCTGTCTGCCTGTATAACCCATCAAGCTTGTTTTCACGGGTGGAGACAGTGGCCTCAGTTGTATTTGGTGAGGGCATATCATTAGACACCCATGTAAATTTACAGAGCATATTTTCTTGTGATTTTCTCATTTCCTTTGACACCAAATTATATCCAGTGGAATGAGAAAAAAGGAACATACCAAGCACACTTTGAAGAGCCCACAAATAAACACAGACTGGGAAGGGATCCCGAGCTGTAGATGTTAGGGGCACTTGTCAGCTTTATCCGTGTCTAATTTTTCTGCAATGTGGAGTATGTTTGTCACAGCCGACTGCAGCACTGATCACAAGGCAGGCTGGCAGATGTGCAGAAGGGGTATGTCTTTTTTGAAATGTGGAGGGCTTCTGTGAATGAAGAGCCGCTTGAAGATGGGAGAGCTGGAGGCTTTCTCGCCGGTCGAGATGGGAAAAAGACAGAAGAGATACACGCCACAGAGGCTGGTTCATACCAAGGTCAAAAGACTAATGACCGTCAACAGCGATCCAATGGAGTGCACTGCAATCTTACCCCCTTAAGCACAAGCATCTCAGTGTGGGCCAAAGTGAAGCGCTGAGAAGCGGGGAACAACAACTGCTGCCATCATAAACCCATCACAAAGCGGTCTCGTTAGCGACTGGATCGACTCGCAGTTTCGCTGAAGGGGTTGAATAATCAAGCGAAACATTTCCATAACCAAATAAGGCAAATGAGCCATGGCGAGCAATTGGCCAGAAAACTGTCAAAAGTTCAGGCTAGAAGGCAGGATTAAATATAAATACAGCCGTGTTATGCCACCATGGGTTCCTAATAGGAGGCAGGTTAACAATGCAATGACCAACAAAAAAAAAAAGTCAAAAGAGCTTGAGATGACCAAAAGTATGACTCGGGTGTGTATTCATTAGTAATCTTTGACATTTAGAAGTTATTTTAAGTAGTGGGAGAGCTTAGAGGGCAGTTTGACTCTAAACTGAGTCAAAAAGTGTCTCAAACTATTTATATATTTTCACTGTTTCTGCCAATATGTAACAATATGGAAAACTACAAAACAGCATCATTGGATTTTCAAAGAAAAAAAAAATCAAATTTCCAACCCTTTAGTTTGTTTTCTATACTCTTCATAGCTATCCAAACCTATCCTGCTTGAAAAAGTAATCACCACCTAAACCTAACCATGCGCCATGTTTGCCAAACAAGGACTGCAATCAAGCGTTTGCAATAACTGATGAGACTTTAACATCGCTGTGAAGAAATTTTGGGCCACTCTTTGAGCATGAACGGCAATCTGATCAAAGCCCGGACTTTGAATAGGCCACACAAACGCTTTCCAGCTGGCGTGTTTCAGGTAACCGCCCTGCTGCATGACCCAAGTACGCTTGAACGTTCTTCCTCAGGATTTTCTGGTAAAGAGCAGAATTCATGGTTCCATCAGTTATGGCATCCAGGTCCCGAACCAGCAACTCCACAACATGCAAACTACCAACATCGTGTTTGACTGTTGATCTGATGTCATATCATTGAAATACTGTTAGTTTCGTGCTTTTTGGTCAGCAGTGGGTTTCACCTTGAACTCTCCCATGGATGCCATTTTTGCTCTGTCTCTTTCATATTGTTAACTGAAACAAGAGAAATCTGAAGCTCCTTTGCGACCTCCTGGATAAGTTCTCGATGTGCTCTTGGAGTAATTTTGGTAGGCCGGCCGCTCCTAGGAAGGTTCACCACTGATTTAAGTTTTCCAGGTTTTCTCTATTTGTGGATAATTTCTCTCAGTGTGGTTTGCTGGAGTCCTAAAGCATTAAAATTGGGTTTATAAGACTTTCAAAACTAATAGATTTGACTTTCTCAGTTTTTTCTATACATTGTGGCATAATTTGTTGCTTTTTGAGGTCTTTTAGCCTACTTTGCTTTGTTAGTAGGTTCTATGTATGTGATTTATTGATTCGCAATAAGGCCTGGTTGTGTCAACTCAGATTTAAAAAAAAAAAGTGGTTAATCCTTGCACTGATCACTAGTAAAATAAACCCTTTCATTCTCACATCCACAGATATGCCCAGTTTAGAATCATCAGTCACGTCCAATGTGCATGTCTGGTATTTTGAGAGAAGGCTGAAACCCCCCAAATGCACTGGGGGAAGATGCAAAAACTGCAGAATACAACCAACCGACCAACAGGTTTGCACAAATTTTGAGCACTTGCTAGCTGGTTTTCATTGTTTACTGGATGTAGACTGGTGATTGTGAAGGTCATGTTGTCTAACACAGCTCTCTCCACCACTCCGCTCTCATGTCAAATAGTCCTTGCAGAGCCTAGGGGTGTGTTTTGATGGTCCCACTGAGCTCAAACCAGATGGGATGGCGTGTCACTGCAGGATGTTGCTGTAGCCCTGCTGCTCAAAACAGTGTTGCATCGAATGCTGAATAAATTTCCAGCAGTCTCACCTGCTAAGTCCCCCCCTCCCCAAAACCCACACACCATTACAGCTCATCCTCTGTCCTTCATGGTGTGAAGCACACATGCAGATGCTCAGCAAACCAAAGTCCAGATTTCCACCTCATCTAATGTGCATTTGTTGAGTTTATTGGCCTTGCTTTTCCTAATGTCCTTCAGCAGTGGTTTCCTTGCAACAGCTAGAGTATGACAGACCGATTCACACAGTCTTCACCTAGCAGTTGAGGTTAAGATACTTGAACTCAGGGAAGCACCACTGTGGTGCTTGTGGTGCCTGAGGTGCTTTTTTCCAGACCGACTGACCTTCATGTCTTAATATAATGATGGAGTGCTGTTTCAGTTTACTTGGCAGCACTGTTGTTGCCACTGAAAAGGGTTTATTTGCTGTGCTGTACCAACATTAGCTTGGCACAGGGGGGAAAAAAAAGAGGATTTCAAAGAAAAAAAAATAGGGTAATGCATTTTAAAAAAAATCTCTTTTGGTGACTCGGGTGATGTGACGAATCGTAGACATAAGCGGCATCGACAGCCACAGCATGTGATAAAATTGTAAACTGCGATTTAACACCTGAACACATAAAAACCAGATGAAAAGCAAGACTGAAGAGAAGTTCATCCTGATGAAAGGGAATAACTCATTAAAATCTTTTTTTTCATGTAAACTCTGAAAAACAAATCTTTGATGTCTTAGCAAGCAGAGAGACTAAAAGTAGGATATGAATATCTCCACACAAGTGTCATTTACAGGAGAGGATTACAACCGTTATATTTCATGGTGATGCCTCAACCATTTAAAGTTCACACTCATATGTAGGATCTTTTAATTTGTGGAGACTATTCCAACTTTTCTCCTTTATTGCCTGGTATTTTTTTTCCACTGTTTGTGCTTAATAAAAAAAAGTCAATAGGATTGAAAATATATCTAATAAAATCGTGCGTGAAAAACAGCACAGTGTCACACTGCTTTGTGAGTCCAGGCAAGAAACTCTCTGTGATGTAACACAGCCTCTCCATAGTGAATATGAGTGATTAACATCAGGATGGGTGTATATGGTATCGCTTTGGTGGACCTCCTGTTCGTCGAGATGTTTTTTACGTCCTAGTACAGCACTGTTGTACTTGGCATGCACTGTCATTAATCTGAGTCTATTAAGGTTATTGTACTTAATCAAAACTAACCAAAGATATTAAGCTAAGTGCGAAGAGCGTTTCAGTTAACCGAAATAAAAACTACATTAGGGTAAAAACGTACTTTGTGCTTACAAAACTTGTATAGGAAAATTCACACACACTGAACACTTTATTAGGTGCACCTTATTAGACCCCCTTTTGCCTTCAAGCTGTTTGATCAGAAACCTGCACATCTCTGGAAGCTCTCTTCCTGTTTCTCACACAGATGGAGCAGATACTGGCCCCGCTGCTGTCCAGCTCACCTTATGTAACCTTTGTCTCCTGGTTTCTCCTTCACGCCGTAAAGACGCTTAATGGTCGTTTTATATTCTATTTCCAAATAATGATACTATAGGTGTCCCCTTCTCACCAAGCTTCTTGCTGATGGTCTTGTAGTCCATTCTAACATGGATCAGGTCTGCAGTTTTGTCCCTGACATCCTATCACGACTCGTTGAGCTTGCCCATGAAGGTGAAATAAAGGAAAGTGATTCTATGGACAGATATGTCTTATACACATAATGAATTTAGATCAGAAGTATCTACTGGTGTATGCTGTACAGTGTAGCGAGGAATGCCCAGACCTCTACATTGGAGAGACCAAACAGCCACTTCATAAAGGCATGGCACAGCATAGAAGAGCCACCTCTACGGGACAAGACTCTGCCGTCCATCTGCATCTAAAGGACAAAGGTCACTCTTTCGAGGATGCCAATGTTCACATTTTGGACAGGGAAGACAGATGGTTTGAAAGAGGAGTGAAAGAAGCCATCTATGTCCACTGTGAACGGCCATCTTTGAACAGAGGCGGTGGTTTACGACACCAACTGTCTGCCATCTATAATCCAGTTTTGAGATCCCTTCACAGATGCCTTAACGCCCACTCACATCCTGGGCCATCTGACCTCTGGAAATCACATGATAGGGTGGGGCTAAGTTTCACACTAAGCTCACCCGAAACCATGGCTGATTGAGACCCACACCTGTTTTCACACCTCGTGTGATTAGGTAGAGTATCAGTAGAGGGTCCATTGTCCCTCTATGAGGGACACTCCCACAAGGCTTAAATAAG
>VUQR01007561.1:1477-18202 GCA_015108515.1 Hemichromis elongatus | reverse complement strand
CAGCCTCGCCTCTGTCAGTGCCCCAGGGCAGCTGTGGCTACAATGTAGCTCACCATCACCAGTGTGTGAATGGGTGGATGACTGAGGGGGTCCTTAGGGACTAGTAAAGCGCTATATAAATACAGGCCATTTACCATTTACTGTAATAGTACTATCATAATACTGTCCTTAATACCAAAACCTGATGTTGAACATGCCTTGAACATGCCTCAGCATGCTCCTGATCACTTGACTTGAGGTACATTCATGAAGACAAGGATAATACCTACGTTTCATGTCTTAAAGGTGAAATGTTTCAAAATGAACTAATGAACCATTTACTTTTAGTACTGATTAACTAACATCAAACGGGGATTTTGAGTCCTGAGTCTAGTTTTCTTTGAATATAATGAAGAGCAGCAAGTAATGTTCTTTTTAGCCTTTTGCTTAGTGTGCATATTAAAAGTGTCTGATGTAAAGTAACATCTATTTATAAATCTTCTTGCTTTGTATTCCAGGTTATTTCTAGTGATTGAATATGTGAACGGTGGGGACTTGATGTTTCATATGCAACGACAAAGGAAGCTCCCGGAAGAGCACGCAAGGTAAACCTCCAGATGCACGCCATCTGTTTCCAAACACTATCACATCAAATATGGTCCCAGCCCACAACGTGAGAATCTTTCTTTGGACAGCGTGCATGGTGTTTAGGTGTACTCCCACATATGCATCATGAACAGGTTGCATGTTTGAATGAAGACTGAACATGTTAAGTCTAAGGTGGTACACTGAGGCCTCCATGATAACAGGATGACACTGAAGTGGGTACATGTGTGATTAGATTTTGGTTACACTGACATGACACAGAAAACCTATTTATACAATTGTGAACAATTTTGGGGTAAACGACTTCCAGAAGGCTCCTACCATTGTCTCTGCATCACTAGAGCAGAGCGAGTTCAGGGACAGCGTGAACTATATTTACACATAGGCAGCTGTGAGGACGCACTCACTGAATGTGTCTGTGCAGCACACGGCTGTACAGAACAGGCACGCTCAACCACATCACACACATGTTCAGCTATCTTTGTGAATACTGTTGAGCCATCAGGTACCAGCAACACGCCTGCTAACCACACAGATGGGATGCTTCATCGGATGCTTTAACAGGTCTCAACACTTTTACCCTCCTTTAAAAATATAATGAGCACCCATAATTCATTGTGGCTGTCTACTTGTGGGGCGCTCCAGCTGCGTCTCTGATAAATAGCGGATCAAAGGCTGTGTAATTTACAGAGGCACCGTTGGACCCCTATCAGCTCGTGCAATCTGGATTGTGGAGGCAGCGGCTGTACATATGCAAAGCAGCATGTTAATTACTCATAATGATCGTACATATTCATGAGCCGTGCTCTTACAGAGAGAGCCCTGCCACATTCCCCCACGCTGTGGGGGAGGCGGGCTGGTGGGCAGGGGATTGTGCTGCTGATAGGCCGTAGCTTCCATCAGTCTGATGGCAACAAAGAAACAACAGTGTACAATGGAGGCTGTCACAGTGAAAATGTGGGGGAGCGACGTGGGACTTCTCTGTTAAACACTGCTCCACTGCAGTCTTTGCCTCAGTGTTTCACAATCATGGATTTATAGCAGCAGACAGTCAGAGCTTGTCAGTTTTAATGAAGGCTTATCTCCTAGAGACAGAATACACACAACCTACACATGGAGAGAAAACATGGGACTGACTCACCCAAGAAGCACTCCAAGTACATCGAATGATGGCTTCATAGACCAGCTGTCATAACAAAAGCCATAGTAGAAGAAGAAATGTTTGGCACAAGGAAAATATGTTTTGATGTTCCTTACATGTCTGTTACTTAGTAAAGACTATTAAAGTATTAAAGGTGTGAACAGCTTGACACATGCTGAATGGTTAGGACTGGCCTTGGTTGGAGCTGTGCCCCCAGTCAGGTGTGATGATCCTGACAGAGCTGGTACTCCATGTACAGGCAGCTGGAGACACGGCCACTACACAGTGTAGGAAACGCACACACGCTTTGCAAATGTGAAGCACCAATTCAGTCACATCTGGTTGTCTCTAAATGTGAGTAGCAGGGACCTGTCCAGCGTGGCCTGTCACCCAGCGACAGCTTTCAGTAGTATACAGTAGTGGCATAGTGTTTACTAAGCCCCCTGTAACACCCCCACAGGCGTCATCATCTTTAGCTCTTTAAGAGCTTTGTCAGCAGCTGAGTAAATTATATGTAGGGAACAAGGACAGAGGCCATGGAGTTAAGGAAACTGAAGTGGGTACGTACTCCTCTGGTAGAAAGTACTTCTCCAAAAAGAGCCTGGGATGGATCATGACAATGATCGCCAGCATTTAGCCAGAGCTATAAAAAACAGTTTTCTAAGACAAACAAGGAGTCCTTCAGCAGATGCTAGAGTGACGTGCACGGTTGTTGGGACGACACGTGTGACGTTTCTGCAGAGGTGCACACCAGCCTGCTGCACAGGCTAATTTAAGAGATTTGAATCCGGTCCACTTTTGTCGCTCTTATATAATCAAATAAAAAAACACTGAACCAACATATAACAACTGGCAAAGGGGGAAGGTTTGCTTCAGATTGAAAAAAACATTCAAAAACTATTAAGTGTTTGTGTCTTCAAGGCCAAACCTTCACAATTTCTACAATATAAGAAAAATGAAAACAGTAATGAGGAAAGAGCCAAACAACCAATCAGAAAACAAGAAGAGAAACAGTAATTTCACTCTGTCAAGCTGAAGTCATGGTACACACACACACACGTAAGGTTGGGATTCTAACAACTTTCCTGCTGCGTCTCTTGTTTGTGTGAAATAAATAAATGTTTTATGATTATGTAGTTTGCCTGTGTGTGAGTCTGATGCATTCGTTCAGTCACCAGGCTGAAGCCCCTGACAAACCCTCTGAAGGGTGTTAAGACTGGAACCGTCCTGTGTGGCCTGGTAACATGTGCCCTGCCAATCCTGTGCTTAAGTTGACCGAAGCCACTGCAAGTTACACGCAAACTCTCGACAGCTTCGCGAGCAGATGCAGCTTTTTTGCAGAAATGTTATGAACAATTCAGATGAATCACTTTTAGTCACTGTCTGTTAAAATCGATTTGCATTGTCACTAAATACACGTGGCTGTGCAGGAAGGAGTAAAGATTTGAACAAGTTCTTATGTGCACGTGGGAATGTTTCGCTGGCTGGTAGATTGCCTTGGCTGTATTTATTCTTTTAAAAAACAGCTTAAGACTCATTTATTTATACTGGCTTTTAATTAGATTTGTGCTGTATGTTTGATTATGGTGGGGTTTTAATGTATTTCTGTTTTTATATTACTGTGAAGCACTTTGCGGTTTTTGTCCCGTGAAGAGTGCTATAAAAATAAATTGAAAAATTCAGGTCACCTCTCATCTCTTCACAGATTCTATGCCGCTGAAATCTGCATCGCTTTGAACTTCCTACATGAAAAGGGCATCATCTACCGCGATCTGAAGCTGGACAACGTGCTCTTGGACCACGAGGGACACATCAAGCTCACAGACTATGGCATGTGCAAGGTAACATGGTGTACTGTACAGTGTGGGCACCATCATCAATAATGCATTAGCTCAGTGTTGACTGGAAGGTCTAGCACGGTCTTAGTGATCTCTGCCAACGCTGCCGTCTTCTCCGTCTTCTTCTTCTTTGTATTCTTCCTTCTCCACAAACTCTTAGGAGGGCATCAGACCAGGTGATACCACCAGTACTTTCTGTGGAACTCCAAACTACATAGCACCTGAGATCCTGAGAGGAGAAGACTACGGTGAGTATAGGACCAGTGTTAAGTGGTAATATTTACTGCAAATACAAGACTTGAGTAGCCCAACGGTTCCTACTAAGTCATGCTATTCACATAGCACTACAAACTAATACGTACTGGCAGAAAACACTTCATGTTAAACATGTGAATTTATTGTAACAGCATTTCATATGTTACCTCATTAGTAACATCATAAAAACATATACATGTATGTAATATAACAGGTTCACAGGAACTCTTGCATGTTTCATATTGTTTTAAATCGCCTTCTAACATTAGCCGTGTGTAAATCCTTCCACACTGTGGCGCTGTTGTGCTGCAGTATCTCGTGTTGTTTGGTATACATGTTAGATATAAAACATGCAGGATGTGGTTGTGGAGCTAGTTGTTTATTAGCTTCCTGGATTCTGCTGAGTATCGTAACAAACGGCATAGAGACCTCGCCCCTGTGAGCTGCTCTCAGCCCTGGTTTCTAATTTATTGATCATTTTTTTAATAAGAACACAGCTGCCAGATGCACAACAGTGTTTCCATGTCACACCCAGTCTGAATGTGATGTGATGTTCCTCCCAGGCTTCAGTGTGGACTGGTGGGCTTTGGGCGTGCTGATGTTTGAGATGATGGCTGGAAGGTCCCCGTTCGACATCATCACTGACAATCCTGACATGAACACAGAGGAGTACCTCTTTCAGGGTGAGACAGAGGAATGATCGATACCTGTGAGCTACACATACTGTTACTGACTATTACACTAAAACCTGCTGCTTAAGGAAATGTGAAGGCTTCACTAATCACTTGGTAATCATCATTTATTCAACCATAAATAATTAAGTCAGTTAGCACATCATAACCTTTTATAGGTGGAGGAAATCTAATCTACCCTTTGGCTTCTTGAATCCTTTCGCCTTAATGAGCCTAAAATAAAAATGAGCTGGGTGAGTTTGAGTATAGTAACACACGCATTGATGTGTGTGAAACAACCGGACCCACTCAGAGTACGATTGCTGTGGCTTCAGCTTGATTTCTTAGCCGGCTCCGTCCGTGGCTTCCTCCAGCGCAGCGGCCGGAGACCTCACCCCTGCCACAAGGTGTGCGCTCACACTCGGGCTTCTGGAAATGTCAGAGTACAAGTCACTATACAGGTTCATGAACATGTTTCTATTGCTGAAACACTGTGTCATAATCATAATTCTAACATTATAAACAGGTTTAAATCCGATGGACAGCGGTTAGCCGTTTGAAAGCTTCATGAAACAAAGCGAGTGAGATGCAGTTTTATCTGAAAGTGACGATCTTCTCATCATCTATAAAAGAAAATGAGTAAGGTGCACATCCAGCATTAGAGTTTCCTCCTGTGGTTGTGCTGACAGCTCCATCAGCCAGATGTCCAGTCATTAAATCATTTCTAACTGACATTGTTTTTGGGGGAAGATGATACATGTATTTCTATCACGCTCTGTTCAAACAGACATATAACAAATCACATCACCTCTCCTTTATTCAATGAAAACCACACAAAACACTAAGAGAAGCTGCAGAGTCATCAGGCAAAGCTGCTGAAGTTTGTGGTGTCACACCTTCTCGCACAACTACATGCATGTGGACAAAGCACTGGGCGCTGAATGTCATCCATCCTTCATTGCAGTTTACTTACAAATGATAGAACTGCATTCATGTTAAAATAATCTTCCATCCATCCAGTTTTTGGTTCCGTGGAGGATTTTCATCTCTTTCAAAGGTGTTAATGCCCATATCTGATTGGATATCACTTGTTATAAGGATAAGGGCGTACAAAGCTCCAAACATACCAAAGAATTACCGTTCAGAGACCGACAGCTTTTTATTCTTCACAATGTCATCATCAAGCTGCAGCAAATACACGTTCCTGGCAGAGTACTTCTGAAAAAGGAACAAGTTCTCCTCATTTTCATATCTCTCTCTATAGATATCACTGCAACTTCCATCTGTTACTCACACTGGTCACACACTCGCCATCATGGGGCTGTTTTTATTCTGACTTGTTCGTGGCCTGCAGCAAGTCTGTAGTGCTCATTAGAAGAACTGAAATACAAACATCGGATAGCAGTCAAAAGACCCACTGCTAGCTACTAAACCTGAACAACTGCAAGGTGCCTAGATGAGTGATCCACAGTCAGTTTGGTCATCGATTCGCACATCCAGACAGAACAGAGTGTTTCAGCATTGTGTGTTGCTTTGCAATGCAGTAGTTTTAACAGATCTTTACAGTGTCCCAGATCAAATCTTATACTCAGTGGGATGACAAGTTGAAGAAGAAGAAGTCAGCAGAACATGACCTTGGTGTGATCACATGTTTGCCATAGAGAAACCTCAGTGACTTCTGTCCTTCTACTTGCATATATGTGTTTCCTCGAGCCATCTGCTCTCTTTACATAGCACATCCCTTTACGAACCACCCAGACTGTCCTCTGTGACACAGATTCCTCCATACTGTTCTGTGACACTTTCTGTCAAAGGAGCATAGTGCGGCACCACAGCTAGCATCTGTCACCAGTACCGTCCTCCTGGCGGCCTTACCGGTACAACAGCAGGTTCCTGGATGAATGCCTGCCAATGGAAACCAACCCTTTCACTATAGGAACCACCCAGCCATATGCCACCTAGCTAGACCCTGAGCCAGGCCTTACTTTGGGTATCTGTGCACCACATGCCAACCCTGGAGCTTCAGAGAGACACTCAAAGACTGACCAACATTTGACTCAGGGGGAAAAATCGGCCACAGCTAACACTTACAAGAACCGAAACGTAATGGTTAAATCTAAGCCTCAACTACCTGAGGGGGATGAGACCACTGTTGCCTCTGTCAAATAAAGATTGCCCTTTACTTTTATAGCCTAACCTCCTCGGACCCGGTGTCCACTCCATATTTGGGTTGTTTAGACCACAATACTAAATGTTGCTCTTTCAAATGAGCCATGTTGATTAGAGGGCCACAATTGTTGTTTCTCATTTTGTTTTTGTACTCAGGATAAATGCTGCTGTGTTCAGACCCCAAATAAAGAGTTTTGCACATCATTATGAAGCCCAAAGAGCAAAGAGAAATTACAAATGCATGCCATGAAAGAGTTCGGGTCTTAGAAGGTTAAGTTTAACCAAAGTAAGAAGAAAATGGAGAGGCTAATTCCGCAGACTATCTCTCCGTTAAAACTGGCCAATAGTAGCCACCCCCTCTGTCAGTTAGCCTCCAGTTGGCATTAGTCAGCCTTGTCGACTCACTGTTTGGTAGCAATACATAAAATGTCTTCAGCAGAACCAACGAAGACAACAGAGAGAATTTGCTTTCCTGTTTTTTCCACATGCATGATAGTGAAAGGAGGCGTCAGGGTTTGAGCTTGTTTTCAGAAAGAGAAAGGAAAATGTGTATCCCAACAGGATAGCACCAAATGACATCTAACCATGTTTAGATACAATGATGTAGTTTACATTGACAATATAATAACTGACAAAGACAAGCTATCAAATTTTTATCTGTAAAAACAAAAAAACTAAACAAAAGAATTAGCCGTGCCCAGTGAACACATCCATGAAGCAGATCTGCTGACCAGCCGCTAAGATTGAACGATTATTAATATACACAGAGATCACACAGGCATAACATTATGACCACTGACAGATGAAGTGAACATCGCTGATTATCTCTGTGTCAGTGCACCTGTTAGTGGGTGGGATATGTTACTGGGTGCAATTAAACATTTTCCCAGAAGGCTGATTGTGTTCATCTGGACGTTTTCAGGGGGACAAACGTTTCCTCACTCATCCAGGTGACTTCTTCAGTCTCAGCTGACTGCAGGTTTCCAACCTTATAAACAGGACATTTGCATGATGACTGAACCAGCCCACTGGCTCCCACTCAAACCAGCGTTCCTCCCTGTCCAGCATGTGTACATCCTCATCACTGAAAGAGTGTCCACTGGCCTGTAGGTGTAGATAGACTGCAGAGTCCTGGCCTGACGACGTGGCTCTTCTGTGTTGTGCCTGAAAAATGCTACGTCCAGATGAACACAATCAACCTTTTACTTACCTGGATGATTGAGCATGCATCGAGATACTTAAAGATTTTGTGTTCAAAGGTAATTTGTTAGAAACACAAAAAATGGACAAGAATAAGGATATGAGCAAGTTTGATAAGCGCCAAACTATGATGGCTGAATGACCTGGTCAGAGCATCTCCAGACTGCAGCTCTGGTAGGGTGTTCCTGGTCTGCTGTGGTCAGTATCTATCCAAAGTGGTCCAAAGAAGGAATAGTGATAAACCAGCGACGGGGTCATGGGTGGCCAAGGCGCATTGATGCATGTAGGGGGCAAACGTTGGCTCACGTGGCCTGAACATGTCGCACCAGGATGCTCTATGGGAAAAATCCTCTATGGGAAACCTTGGGTGACGCCATTCAGATGGATGTTTGTTTCACAGGTTATCACCTACCTAAGCATGCAGACCATGTACACTCTTTATAGATGGGTATTTCCTTGATGGCTGTGGCCTCTTTCCTCAGGATGATCATGCCAAAAATATTTCGGGCATGCTTTGCAGAGCAACAACTTTTGAGTCTTGACTTGTCCTACAAATTCCACAGATCTTAATCCAATCCAGCATCTTTGGGATATGCAGGACAAACGAATCTGGAGGCTCCTCTTTACAACACAGGCTTAAAGGACGCATTGCTAACATCTTGGTGCAGATACCATAGCACACCTTCAGGATCCTAGTGGAGTCCATGACATGTCAGGGCTGTGTTGGTAAACTGGGAAAGACCTAGTATTGGTCAGGTGCTCATAATGATATCAGTGTGTCAGTCGCAAATTATGGATAGTGTGCTTTCTATAAAAATGATATGTATAAACCAGAAATGTTGATTGTTGGTAATGTTTATATTTCTTTCTTTTTATTCAGCAAATCAAAAGTCCCATGAAAGGGTCAGCACCAGCAAGTATTTGATTTTGCTGGCATGTTTTGTTTCACTTAGCTCAGTGGTCGCCAGCCACAGGGAGGCAACAAGCTGCTTTACTCCTAGTGTCGGTTCCAAGCCTCGATAGATATGGAGGGTTGCATCAGGACAGACATCCTGCCAAATCAAACACTTCTGTTCCATACCTGGATTAGTGTCACAACTCACGTGATACTACCTGTATCTAACCAATGAAAACATTCTGTGTGTGTCTACTACAGCTGACCATCAACTGTACACACAGCAATGTTGGCAAGGCACTAAATGGCTGCTCCACAGCAGTATAAGATAAATTGGGGCTGTAGCTCAGGTAGAAGAGTGGTAGAGCCACTAACCGTTAGTGGTTTGATCCCAGTCTGCTCCAGTCTGCCTGCCAAATAGCCTTGGCCAAGTTACTAACCTCAGGTTGCTCTCCGATGCATCCATCGGAGTGTGAATGTGTGTGAATGTTAGATAGCACTAAAAACTTGGAAAAGTGCTTAAATGAGTGGGTGTGATTGGGTGAATGAACCAGTTGTATGAAGCGCTTTGAGTGCTAGAGTAAAAAAGTGCCATATAAGAACCAGTCCATTACCGTAAATAAGAATGCATTTGAAAGGTGCACAACAGGACAACTTTAATTTTTCACATCAGATCTGCAGTTAAGACCATCAGCACATCTCAAGGTTAACTTTACTGTAATATCTACACAGGATAAGCTCCTTAAGGGGACTGCTGTTGTGATTCTTTGCTATATAAATAAAACCTAACTGAGTAAATAATAATAAAAACAGAACATCGAGCTAGTAAAATACCCATCTTTCTAGTGGTGGTGTTGATTGGTGGGACACACAAACACAGCTCTCCTGTTACACTACAAGTCTTTGTGTTTGTGTGTGCCTCTTCCTCGGTGCAGAGGTCCTTTGGGTTTAAGAGACCCTGATCTCAGAAGTTGAGGATTCATGTACACTGGTTGTATCACCTTCAGACTTAAAATAATAATACAATTAGTAAATGTTTAAAGCATGTTTGGAAAGGGAGCTGTGATGCAGTTCTTCATCTCAGGATTTAGGTTTTGAGCGACAAACTGTTTTTACCGCAGTTTGTTCTTGTGAGCTGTGGGAGTCTCAAGGCTATTAGTAGACCACAAAACGTGTGAGAGAGAGAATCGAATCGTGTCCTCTGTATCTCCGCCCTTTCCCTGACTCCCACGCAGCAGACACAGTCACCCACAGGCAGGTTGGACTGTGAATCATTCTCCTCCCTCCTCACCATTGTCCTTTTAATTCACTCTCTCTCTCTCTCGTTGCTGTCCTTCTTTTTGCCAACAGTTATTCTCGAGAAGCCCATTCGGATCCCAAGGTCTCTGTCGGTGAAAGCTGCTGGCGTGCTCAAGGGCTTTCTAAACAAGGTGAGACAGTCCACTCCCATAAGCACTCTCTCCTTCTGTATGTGCGTGCACTGAGCTGCTCACTCAAAGCAGCATGTGTGGGATCCTGGCCAAGAGCGTGGACTAAGTCATGGTGTAGGCCTCTGTATTTAGTTCTGACTGAGTGTACTGTTGTTCCTCTGTTATTTTACTATTTACAGAGTAGAACTTAGTTACTCAACAAAGGATATGTGGTAATCCACTTGAGGGTTTCTGGGCACCAGGGTCAGGACTGTGCTGGATCACTTGAAGAGCAACAAGACAGACTACTATTTCTGTGAGACTGGTTGTTTCTTATCATTGAAAGTGAACGAAAAAGAGTGTAAAACTGACACGGCGGTAATCAGATTATTGCTGGGATAAGCAGCACAAGCAGCATGTAACACGCCACAGGAATTAGTCCACGTCCATGCAGCCGCTCTCACGAGTATAAAATCCAGCATGATCTCATTCAAGGAGCTGCCGAGACAGAAGCAGCACACATGACACCCACATGATAGCAATCAATGCACCGAAATATAAGCTGACCTATTCACACAACAGCACAGTCCCCAACGTCTTTATACTTAAAGGCCAGCTAATATGTAATCCTCTTCACAGGCACCTCTGTCAGGCAAGTCCAGGAAAACTTTCGCCCATGTGTGTCACTGAACATATTTATTTACTAAGAACAAGGCTAAAGCCAGGATACAGTTATCCCACCTGAGAGGCAGGGACACCGCAGACCCACTGGCAGTCTGACCCGAGGCTAACACATAGTGACACACAATCATTCACGCTCGCATTCACACCTGCAGACAATTTAGAATCTCCGATCAACCTTTTAGCCTGAGCACCCGGCAACAACATGTGCAAACTCCACACAGGAACGAAAGGCCCCAGATAAAAGAACAGCTGGTTCAGCACAGCTTTTAATACGTTGTGGTAAGCTAACCTCATCCAAACACCAGCAGACATCGGTTTATCTTAATAGATAACTGTTATATTCACACTGATACTGGAATTTGTCTGTTTTTTTAAATAAGTGATATTTAACACGAGCAGGCACTTTGGTGACAGGAAGAGCTTTTAACAGGAAGAAACCTCCAGCAGAAGCAGGCTCAGGGAGGGGCGGGGCCATCTGCTGCCACCGGTTGGAGAGAGGATAAAAGATATGCTGTGGATGATTGACAGAGATTAATAACAAGTATGATTCAATGCGGAGAGTCTGGACATTTTTATATAAATGACAAAGTCAGCAGTAAAATGGCCAAATCATAACCCTGGATTACAATGCTTTATGCTTTTTATTCTGTACGAGCTCACCTGAGAGCCATATTGTTACAAAGAAATGATCACCAGATTACAAATGTTATATTAGGCCATCTCTGATAAAAGATAAAAGCCGCCTGAAAGATCGTGATGAGAATTTTTTTGAAGGGTTGATGTTCCTGTGCGAAAGGTCACGCTGCTCTGTGTTCTGGTAGACCGCCACTGGCTGGGACCAAAGTCAGGGCTGTTTACACCTAAACGTCCAGATGAGATCCCTTGAGAGACATTTGGGCTACACAGCACTTATTGTTTTAATCTGAGATGCTTTGGTTGCAGTGATACAGAATAGCAGAATTCAATGTGTTGCAAGCACATGACTCTGGTAGACCCAAAGGGCATTTCATTTGGTACAAGCAGCACTGTGGACTACAAGTATGGGTTGATGAATGTAGTTTTTTTTCTCCACACCTCTGCTGTGATTGGATAGCTGGATAAAAAGTGGCCGTGATGAATGCATCATTTTACCATGGAGAATTTTAAACAATGAGAAAAACAATGTGCACAGAAGACAAAGGCAAAGGTGTCTTTGGTTAAAAATGAGTAATGGTTTTGTTTTTGATTAAATGAATTAAACACAAAATGTTGGTGTGTCCCACATGAAAGTCACAGTTACACAGATGGTTTCTGTGTGTACAAAACAATGAGTGTTAGTGCGTTTGAGCTTCTGGGTTCATGTTTGCAATGTTCTGTCTTTGAGAGAGTCTCTGTTTAGGCCTCTCTGTGTCACCTGCATAGTTATTGTGATGAACAGGGCACAGGGAGGGTCTGCACACATGTACACATAGATCTGTAGTACTTGATAAAATATGCCAGTTTTGTTGTTGTTCTCAAGGCAATTATTTCATGTACCATTTAAACTATTAAATGATGATAATCAAGTTCCCGTGGGATTTATTCCAGTTATATATGAAGTACAGCAGCTTGTGTTGATGTTCCTGACCAGCTGTTTGGCTCCAACAGGATCCCAAAGAGCGGCTGGGTTGCCAGGTCCAGACAGGCTTCACAGACATCAAGTCACACACGTTTTTCCGCAGTATAGACTGGGAACAGGTAAGCACTGACTGAGCAGAGTCTGAGTGAAAATACATTGTTGTGTATTAAAGCTATTTCAGCTTAAATTGCTCAAATAAAATACACACTGCATTCTCACTATAATAACTGAATGCTTAAAAAGGGAAAAATCTATTTTGTTACTGCAGTCTACTATTACTGCTACTGTTATTGTAAGTCAGTATTTTTAACTGATTTTACATTAAGTAGTTCTATGGAGATCTTGAACAACTGCTGATTACAACATGCTGGTAAAGACTCTGCTTCACCAACTTTTTTACTTATGTCACTCTTGCCTTCGGTTTCAGATCAATTTCTGAGATGGTTAAAATTGTTTCTCTTAAGATCAATACAATTTTACACTATATCAATAAAATTGAATTGAATTGAATTGATTGGAGCAGACTTAGGAAAACTGCCAAGAAGGTGTTTGGTGTATGTGGAGTAAAGAGGACAAACAGACTTGAGTACGTATAAGAAGGTATTCAAAGGATGAGTGTAGCAAAGAAAATGTGGAAAAGTAAGGAAGATCAAAATAAACAAGAGACCAGGCATAGAGCGAATAGAGAGCTGGCAAAGGAAAAGAGTTAGAAGTGAGAAAAGGACTTGATGATGATGAGTCAATAGGACAGAAACTGAAAGTACTAACGATACCATACCACAGCACCTTATTTATCAAGCACCTATAAAAGCGAAGCCGGTTAATGGTTGGTCCAAATGAAGTACCTGTGGAGGTATAGAAATGTCTAGGAGACTTCCGGTCGAGTGAACGCTGATGTGACTTGCTCACCGCTGCTAACCCTGCTACTACTTCTCTTCGCTATTCCTGCCTTTTACTGTTGCTACCCCTTTGCTCCTGCTACTGTTATTGCTTCTCACCGCCATCCTCTCCCGCCGTCCTGACCCCTGGCGTCCCGGTTGTTCTCTCCCACGGATTGCTGTCCTATCCCTGCCTGTACAGCCCTCCGGTGTCTCCGATAATTCTAAGCCAATTCAATCGTTCTGGTCCACCTCTCGTTGCTCTCCGCAAATGTTTTTGGCCAACCTGACTAGGTTGGCTAACACTCTCATTCAGTCTGACGGTACCTGCATCAACTTCGGTCTGTTTAACATGCGTTCACTCACGAACAAGGGACACCTCATCCAGGATCTCCTCACAGTCCGTAAGTTTGACTTTTTCTGTTTGACTGAGACGTGGCAACAGCCTGATGACTTTTCCCAGCTCAATGACTCGATCCCCCCGGGGTTTGTTTACACCTGCCAACCTCGTGTGTCTGGCCACGGCGGAGGCGTCGCGATAATCTATTGCGAGAACTGGAAAGTCTTGCCGCTGTCTGGTCCTACCTAAAGTTCATTCAAATCTGTTGTCTGACAACTCTCAGGACCTGTTCCATCTGTCATTGCTGTTGTTTACCACCCTCCAAAATCTAATTCTGTCTTTATAAGTGACTTTGCTGATCTACTGACTAACCTGGCTACTGTCTCCCCTAATATACTACTCATGGGTGACTTCAACGTCCATGTGGATAACTCCGACCATCCTCTTACCAAAGACCTTTTATCCTGCCTTGATAGTTTTAGTTTTAAACAACACATAAACTTCCCTACTCACACCAACAGCCATATTTTGGACCTAGTCTGCTGTTCCGCATTTACTCCTTCTAACTGCACAGCCGACGAGCTACCAAATCTCTGATCATCTGCTTCTCTCCTTTATTGTCCAAATGACCTTCTCCATAATCAAGAACCCCCACACCATTTCTTTCCGGATGATCAAGAAAATGAATCTTGATATCCTTTCTGCTGCTCTTTCTAGATGTCTATCTCTCAACGACCTGTCTACTCTAGATGATCTGGTCTCTTATTATAATCATAGCCTTAGTAGTACTTTGAACTCTCTCGGTCCACTAAAAACTAGACCTGTATCCATTTTTCACTCATATAAATTTGAAAATGGCGTTTTCGCCTGAAATCGCTCTGTGTCCACACTCGCATTTTCAGTCATTTTCACTGAGTTGTCAACATTGAGATTGCTGAAAACACTTACGTTCCTGTACTGCGCATGTGTGAAACGACGAGTTCTGTCTTACTTTCCGGCTCTTTGAAATGTCGCGGCAAAATGTGGAGGAAAGCACCAAGTTTTTAAATGGACTAACAATGAGGTGGAGATGTTGCTGTGAGTTACACAAAAGTACAAAGTTGCAAAAGTGAGTTAGAATTAAAGAATTTGAAGCAAAGCTATCTGGAGCATGTACACATATATTAACCTTTAATAGGGCCGTCAAAACTGAGAGCAAACAAAACAACTGCTGTTTAATGGCCTTCGCAGTCCACACTGCGATGCGAAAGCACTGTTTTCAAATGTATCTGTTTTTGAGAGCCTTTTCTAAAAAGCTCTGTTTTCTTTGACCAAAAACACCATCTCAATGTGGACGGGAGGCCAAAACTGAGAGAAAACGATGCATTTTCAAACGCAAACCTCTCAGCCCTTTCCTCTGTCTACTGGGGTGCCCCAGGGATTTGTCCTTGGGCCCCTCCTTTTCATTATTTACCTCCTTCCACTTGGACACATTTTCTGTAAATATAATATTCAGACTCTACTCTCCCTCCACCCTCCCTCTCCCTCTGATTGGCCTCTGCTTAATTCATGGTTTTCCTCCAACTTTCTCAAACTCAACAGCAACAAATTAGAACTTCTCCTGGTTGGCTCTGACCTATCACTATCCAGGGCTAATACTCTTTCTATCACTCGTCGGTTCCTACCTCTCCCTCTGTGAAAGGTTAGGGCTTTAGTACATTATTCCTCATCTCTCACATCAATACTGTCGCTCGCTCAGCATATTTCCAACTCTGTAACATAAATCTCCTCCGCCCCTTCCTCACTCCACATGCCACTGCTATCCTCGTCCATAGCCTCGTTACCTCTTGGATCGACTACTGTAACTCTCTCTTATTTGGCCTGCCACAAAAATCCATCAACAAGCTTCAACGTGTCCAGAAGTCTGCTACCCGTATCATTACTAGGACTCCCTCTACCCACCACATCACCCCCATCCTGAAGCAGCTTCACTGGCTCCCAGTTCAACTCGGCATTACTTTTAAAATACTCCTTTATACATTTAAGGCTATTCATTCTCTCTCCCCACCATATCTGTCTGATTTGGTACAGGTCTCCATCCCATCCCGGTGCCTCAGATGCTCCTTTTCTCTTCTTCTTCCTGTTCCTTCATTTTGTCTTATTACCATGGGGGGCGGGGCTTTTAGCCACTCTGCCCCTCGACTTTGGAATTCTCCACCCCTTCTTCATGCTCTTAAACTTTCTTTTATTATTGTGTTCATTTCCTGTTTTTATGCTTCTCTTATTTGCGCTGTACAATGTCCTTGGTTGTTTTGAAAGACACTTTTAAATAAAATGTATAATAATAATATTTAATAATAATAATAATAATAATAATAATAATGAGCAGCTTCTGTAACCAGATTGTTCAACATAACCCTGGAGTCACTTTAGTGGTCACTTCAGAATGTCTTCAAAAGTGAGACCATTCTCATAAATCCCTGTGTTAAAATAACAGCTAATCCATTTGAATAGTGGGAATAGAGGCAGCTGTAGCCCATCCATGTGTGTTTCGCCTCCCCTCTGTTAAGAGTCAATGAACCTCTGGTAAGAACACCGTGTGTGTGCTGTTGGCACCTTTTGGAACAGTTTCATGGAATTGAAATTCCAAAACAAGTGCTCCAGACGTCCCAACCAGTGAGCCTAGTAAACTTTCCCTCAGTTATCTCTGAGGCTCCTTTTAAACATACATTTTAAAGAATGAGGTTGAAAAGTAAAAACTTTCTGTGACTTTATGTGACTAGATCTAAGTGTGTTGACTCCTAAAAGACAGCTCCTGACAGTTGATCTAGGGGGTCTACAACCTGTCATCTCACTTACAACTAGTGTAAACCACACCCATTTGATACCAGTCAGCTCTGAGGGAGAGAAAGACCTGTCATATTCTTAATAGCATGTGTCTGCTGCATATATGAAGAACATCGACAATACAGAGGGCACACTCTCTTGTTTAATGATAATAATAATAATAATAATAATAATAATAATAATAATAATAATAATAATAATAATAATACATTTTATTTATAGGCCCCTTTAGAGACC
>VUQR01007560.1:54115-91484 GCA_015108515.1 Hemichromis elongatus | reverse complement strand
CCCTTATTTTTTCCTCCTTGCTCCCTGTGGAGCTTGAACAGTTCAGATATCCCTGCAGTGTCTTCTTTCTCTGTCCTTATTTAGAAGCACCAAATATGCTTCATATTTCTTCCATCTCCTGGGGAATATTTGTCTCTTGTGTGTTAGCTGTAGTCGCTGTCGGCCTCAGAAACAAGACAAACACGTCTGTTGCTTCTTTAGTCGACACCGGGTTGTCAGTTTGCATTTGGTCTGAGACCCCGAGCACCTAACACGATCCTTTTAATAGGCTCCATGCAACTGGAAATGCGCGATGTGTATATATGTGTGATGTGTCAGAGAGACATTTCTCAATTACTAATCAGTTTAGCTACTAAACTGGCATAATTTGTTGAGTTCAATATATCACAGATATTATATTAATATGTGAGACAGCTCGAGTGCTTCTTCTTGAAACAGCAAGTGGCTGATACATTCTGCAGTGTGGAGCAAATCTCACAAACCTCCTAATCCCACAGCAAATTTTTAAAGTAGCTGCTGTGATTCGCACCTGATTTATACTTCAGTTCGTGGGCTTTTTCTCGTCTCAAATTTGATGAGAAACAAATTTCGTTAGACATGTTTACGGTGCAGAGGTGGAAAACCTTGTTTTTTAAGTTAGAAAGCCGGGAAGCGTCTCAGGTCTGTTCCTGGCGGCTGCCGCTACTGGCCGCGATACAAAAGATTACTTCAAGTCAAGCTTTATAAGACAAACATTCAGGGGTTTTACCGCTTCCCCACTCCAATGTTGCTCAGAAATAAATTGGAAATGCCATACTTTGCCACTGTTCAGTGCTGCAGTGCAAAATAAGCATGAAAGTGCGCATCTAGTGTTGTGGAAAAAGCCAGGAGGACTCAAAACAGCCAAAATCAACATTTTTTTAGTACATAAATTGTCACAAATCTCAGGTTCAGTATGTCAAGGCCACTCATATAAACTATGTAAATTCTAAATATTTGCAAATATGAGGCAATCTGCAGCTCGTTCCCTCTGACCTGTTTTTTATTTGACAGATGAATGAGTGTTGTCTTGTTACACAGCGAAGCATCAGTCAGAAAGCATGCCAAATTAAACTGCACATCTAAAAGCTGATTTGTACTGGAAACCTACACATACAGATCAGTATTTAAGGTTTGACTCTCATCATCCATTGGAGCATAAACTGGGTGTCATCGGGACGCTACAACATAGAGCGAACACCATCCCCACAGACACAGCGGCAAGGAAGCAAAAGAACATCACATCAAGAAGGCCCTGAGAAAAATGTGGTTATACCAGCTGGACGTTTCTCAAAGCTGGGAAGGCACCTAAAGAAAGCTCCAGCTGATTCAGGAGAGAAGGACAACAGCTGCCTAAGTGAAAACCTGTAGTGATCTAGT
The DNA here is from genome assembly GCA_015108515.1 of Hemichromis elongatus. NCBI lineage: Eukaryota > Metazoa > Chordata > Actinopteri > Cichliformes > Cichlidae > Hemichromis > Hemichromis elongatus. The sequence goes on along the minus strand of VUQR01007560.1, from coordinate 90,086 downwards.
ACGTGTCAGGAGTATCGGAACAGTTGAGATGCATTTTCTCTAAACACCGCGTCTCTGTGGCTTTCAAACCCCAAAACATACTGCGCCAAAAATTGGTCCACCCCAAGGATCGGGTCCCCCGACACAAACAGAGTAACATAGTGTACGCTGTTAAGTGCCAGGAGGATTGCCAGGATTTATACATCGGGGAAACCAAACAACCTCTGGCGAAGTGGATGGCACGATACAGAAGAGCCACCTCATCAGGCCAGGATTCCGCAGTCCATTTACACCTACAGGCCAGTGGACACTCTTTCAAGGATGAGGATGTACACATCCTGGACAGGGAGGAACACTGGTTTGAGTGCAGAGTCAAGGAGGCCATTTACGTGATAAGGGAAAGACCATCTCTGAATCGAGGAGGAGGCCTAAGGGTACATCTGTGATTGCAGCCATTCCCCAACTCTCTGTGAATGGTACTCATGACCATTGATCAGTGGGCCTTGATCAATGGTTGTTGATCAATGGTCATGAGAATTTGCATAATTATGATAAAGGAACTGACCTCCCAGCCAATTGTTCATCAGTAAGATCCTGCGTTTTTCACTTGACGAACATTTCAAAAACTTAGATCCATCGTGTCAACAGCTGATGATAATCTATGCATTTGTTTCTACAATACTAGACTACTGTAACAGCCTGTTTACTTGTCTAAACAAGAAAGGGCTAGCTGATCTACAGGTTGTTCAAAAATGCAGCGAGACTTCTGACTCCTGTTTTAAACTCGCTGCACTGGCTAATAATCCAATTTAGGTTCCATTTTAAAATTCTAGTTTTAACTTTTAGAGTATTACAGGGAGAGGCCCCTCCCTATATTGCTGATCTGATTCGTACACATACCACTTCTTGTAACCTGAGGTCCTCGAATCAAAACCTTTTAGTGGTCCCCAACACTCGTTTGAGAACTTGAGGGGACCGATCTTTCCAAGCTGTTGCACCCAGACTGTGGAATGCACTTCCTCTATTTCTACGGTGCCTGGACATTTTTATTTCAAAAAGCTTTTAATTAGACCAGGGTTCTTATGATGTATTCATGATTATATTGTGTTTTCTTACCTTTCTTGTAAAGCACTTGGTGACACATGTCTCTGAAAGGTATTATATAAAGAAATTTTACTTACTTTTACTTACTTACAGTGGTGCTAGTTTAAGTCATTAAGCAAATGTACTGTTTATAAAGTTGGGGCAACCTGCAGTCAGCTGAGACTGAAGAAGTCACTTGGATGAGTGATGAAACGTTTTTCTCACTGAAAACACGACCTCCTAATAAAAAGAATTAACATTTGGGGACTTACTTACCTGGATGATTGAGCATGCACCAAGACATGCACAATATGATTTTTTGCCATTTTTCAAGTGGTCTTAAACTTTTGATTGGGACTGTATGACTAGGTCCATAATCATTTGGTCAGATAGTTTTTCTCTGTTAACCACATTACATTGTAAAACATACAATTAAGATATGATTCCTTTAGTTAAAATAGAATTTTTTGTTAAAAAACAAACAAACTTTACATTAACTGCTCAGGAAATACATATTGAGATGTTAGTACAAGTGAAGGAGGCTAGCAATAGACTGAAAAACCATAATAAACCTATTAGAGAGAGAGAAAAAACTGTAGGAGTTGCTAAATCAATAATCTGGCGTATTCCTATGAACAACGAATGCGCTGGCAAGCTCAGCAACATCAAAACGCCTGAAAGACCACAGACGACCACTAAAGTAAATGATGACAGAATTATTTCTATGGTAGAGAAAAACAACTTTATAGTGTTTATCCCAGTCAAGAACACCAAAAGAGCTAAGAGTACCTTGCTATACTTTACAATCAAGAGACACTTTCATGAATCTCTCACTTATTATTCAGACAGAGAACATGGTGTTTTTGGTTAACTTAATTTTTTTGGATTTGTGTGTGTTCGTGTGATGGATTACTTTTCAACAGAACACACTGGAATTAAGCAACAGGGGTCACGTTACACTGAACAAATGAGGATCTTTCTGCTTGACTTATCCAGCCAGTTATGCAATATTAGTTTACCCTAACCGAGGACCTTTCTTGTAACGTGTTGTTTTTCTTTTGTTTGGGGGATTGAATAATCATATCATATCATATCATATCTGAGATTGTAAAATAAATACATGCAGAACTCAGTGTGTGTTGAATACAAATCAGCTGAGCTGCACATCGGTAATGAGTTGCATTTTTAAATCTGCCACAGCGCTGACATGGCAGCAGCTTTTGGCACTATAAACTCAGCACTAACTTGTTGTGTCGAGTTTATAGTGTCATATCTCACCTATTAACAGAGATGTTCCAGATTCCTGGTGCCTATGTTACTAATAAAATAAAAATCAGCCAGTGTGCTTTTGATGAAACATTTATGCGAAAGTAAATGAATAAAAAGCTCCTGCGGTGTTACAAGTTGAACTTACCCGAATCTTCATGAATGCATGAGAGCTAAGCGGCCTACTGTTGGTTTATTTTATTCATGGATCATTTCTCCTCCTCTCTCCTCTCCTCTTTGGGATCAGCTGTTGCCATGGTGAGCTGGTACTTGGCCATATGCCCTGTGGGTGGCTGACAGGAGTCTTTGCAAGCCTGTTCGAGTGTCTCGCTCACTGTATTTTGTACACAGCGTTCGGCTCAGATCTGCAGGCCAGAATAAGTTGATATGCAGCGGGGAAGCAAGAGGCACCAGAAGGGCCAAATGTCCCATGAATTTGTTTGGTTAAGGAAAAAATACTGAAATTTAATTAATTGTGATCAGTTGCAAGGGGCTGTAAGGACATGAATAAATGCACAAACAAATACTTTTACACAGCATATATAAAAATAAAAGGCAACTTTATCAAAACCTCACGTAACACAACATGAATATGGGTGCAGATTCCTGGCATATCTTTTTTGTGACATTCTGAGATATTCTTGGACTTAATGATTACTGTTCAATATTTAAGGAGAGACAAAAGAAAAATGTGATTCTTTATAATATTATGGGGAATAAGGAAATTTTTTTTTTCTTTTTTTTAAAATCTTAAAGTTTAAAGCATAAAGATAAAGACCTACACAATTGTAGATTCTTTCCAGATAGTATTGCGTTGTAGATCAAAATCTGACTGTTTTTACCGGGTTTGTTCTTAATTCCATGTTTTTATGAGATCTGCAACACTACTGGCTAAAATGTAACCCCAAATCATGACAGAGCCTCCATTGCTTTTACTGATGGCTATAGACACTCCCTGTTGTACCTCAACCCAAACCTGCTCCAAACATACTGATGATAATTTGAACCAAAAATTTCAAACGTTAATACGTCACTCTGCAAGACCTCTTTCCACTGATTTTCGATCTAGTTCTTGTGGAACAGGGAAAAAAGGTTGAGGGATTAGGATCCCTCAACCTTTTTTCCCTGTTTTTCATTCACCTGAAAAAATGGCAACAAATTATGTGTTTTTGCAACTGGCCACGAACACAAATCTCATACACAACTCTGGCCTAAACCCAAACACGGCGTTTTCTATATTCGCCACACGAGGGCGACGATGAGCTCACTGTGTTTCTCCAGCCAAGCAACAAGCGGTGACATCAACACTAGTAGACGGTCCAGTGAGTCGCTGGGCTCGTCTCCGCTCGTCAGAGATGGCGTCCCTTCTGCAGCCAGATAGAGTTGTCTATCTGGTTCGTGGGGAGAAAAAAATTAGAGCCCCCCTGTCTCAGCTTTATTTCTGTCGCTACTGCAGTGAGCTACGATCTCTGGAATGCGTGTCTCACGAGGTACGTTAATGTTTTTCTAATCACCCTCCGCTAACAGTTAGCCTTTTTTAGCTATTTTGTTACCTGCTGTTAGCTTTGACAGGCAGGGACTAGTTCAGCCACATGGTGAATTGTCTGGCCAAGTCGCTTGTCAATCAGAGGATACCCTAATCCCATTGGTTGTTTGGTTTTGCTTCCGCCTTGTGAATGAACCGAGAGAGCAAGCTAACGAGCCGATGCTATCCGTCGGCTTTAGCATTAAACACAAAGGTTAACGCATATAAAGATTTGGGTGGCATGTTCTCTTATTAAAAAAAAAACACAAGCAAAATATTTTGATGTCGGTCTACCCCTGCTAACGTCCTTACTGTTAAACACTTGTAAACCTAACTCAAAGTTACAAACACCACGCCCAGAACGATTTAGCTAGTAGCATCACCATCATCATAGGATACCCTGACCAGTATTTGCCAATATACTAGTACTTGGTTGAAAGCTTAACTTTTACTTCATTAATAAAATGGATAAAAATGAAGTAAAATAGGTTCCCCTGTTTTTCATTGTATTATACTGTCCAAAGGAATGGTACAACGATAATCTCCTTTATTCCTCATAACACTATTGATAATCCAGCAGTTGGGAATCACGTTTAAAATACACTTAAAAGGCCGACTTCTCTGTTGTTCAGGTGGACTCCCACTATTGTCCCAGCTGTCTGGAAAACATGCCGTCTGCAGAGGCTAAGCTTAAAAAGAACAGGTGAGATTGACCTGCTTTTTCTTTGCAGATGCATAGAAAAAGCTGCGTATTTATATTCCACCCCGTATGTCACCATGAAATTAACGACCTTAGATTCATTCTTAATGTTGTAGGTGTGCAAACTGTTTTGACTGCCCGTGCTGCATGCACACACTGTCTACTCGGGCCACCAACATCCCAGCTCCTCTGCCTGATGATCCTACCAAGACAGCCATGAAGAAAGCGTACTATTTGGCCTGCGGCTTTTGTCGCTGGACCTCAAGGGATGTGGGCATGGCTGACAAATCAGTTGGTGAGCGCTAGTTCACTAATCCTAGTTAACTTTTTTTTGGTTGAGGCTGTATTTGTTCTCTGGGACTGTCTGATGTTTGCATTTTGTTCACTGCAGCCAGTGGAGGATGGCAGGAGCCGGAGAACCCTCATACTCAGCGGGTAGGGTTGCATTTAGTTTGCATATTATTAAAATATATATAAATATTGTATTGCATATAGGGACATAAAAAATCTATGTGATAGTATAGGTATTAATATGAACTTATACTACATTTAGCATAATGTATACAGTTCTCTTTTAAATTACAATATAGTCGGCTTTTTCTAAAAGAACTGATTCTTGTTTGTTTGCTTCAGATCAACAAGCTTATTGAGTATTACCAGCAGCTGGCCCACCGAGAGAAGCAGGAGCGGGACAGGAAGAAGATGGCCAGGAGACGACAGTGCATGCCCCTGGCGTTCTCGGTACTATGCTCCCTCTGAGCCCCACAGATGAACAGCTTCATGTTAGCTGTTGCCTCGGTGTGATTTGTCGTTATTGCGAATAGCAGCAAGAAATTGCAAATAACAGCTTAAATTGTATCGGCTTTGATCTAAATAATAAATATTGAAATATTTCTTTGTGCCAGTAAGGATATAATTTGATTTGCATACCTTCAGCCAAAGCAGGCAGGAATAAACTTGCTGTGCTTGGTTTACAGATTCACACCATGTCCATGCTCTTACCCTGCTTAAAAAATCAAATGACATGGTAGTCACCAGTTTGGTTTGCCTGAACGCAGCGGAAAATGTGCACAATGAGTTTTATGCCTCCCTGCCTTGGACGCGATCTTCACGCTTCTTTAGCTTGGTGCATTGTTCACATCTGCCGTTTACTTCTTTGACAATAATTAACATCCATTAACGCAAACCCGTCTTTCCTATCGTGCACCGGAGCCACTTAAGCTGGGATATCCTGCAGATGTTTTCCATCACTGATGCATTTCTGTTGCTGTCGCATGTCACCAAATGCCAATAATGTTTTGCTTGATCGCTTTGGTTTCACCTTGTTCTTTATTCTCTCTTTTTTCCTTTTTTTTTTTCTTTGCTTGTGCACTCTGACATTTTGGTTTTTACCCCCCCAGCAACACACTATTCATGTGGTGGTGAGTTGTACTTTTTCACAATTTGGGTATTGTCATCTTTTACAGTAGCACTGTTTTCTGTTTCTATCTGTTCCTGCCTGCTCTGTTACTGACTGACCTCACAGATCACATGAATGTCTCCTTGGGTAAATGAGACCGAGATCCACACAAGGGGAGCCTTTATGTTGATCAGAGCGAGGGAAGCAATAGAAGATCTTTCTCTTTTAGGACATTTATATCTTAAATATGAGTTGATTCTCTTCCTCTACCCTTGAGTACAAAGGCTCTTCTTTCTGTCTCTTACCACAAGCTCATTTTAACAGTTTGTTCTTTATTTGTTGTTTTTCCACTTCTTTACTTTTTTTTTTTAGTTTCAAAAGTTTCCACGAGTTCCATTTTTTTGGGTCAGGTTGTTGTGTTGTATTTGTCATGTAGATAAATAGCTGTAGGTGCATATTTATAATCATCTTGAGTTTTCAGGTTTCACTAGGCTAGCTCTCTGATCGCGTTTCGTCTTCTTAATTCTACTCAGGAAAAATATGGCCTTGGGACCAGACTGCAGAGGCAGAGGCCTGGAGCTCCACTGTCAAGCCTGGCTGGCCTTTCGTGAGTTTATTATATTTTTATTTGCATGTTTATCTGCAATTTTGCAGCTTTTAACACGTCCCGTCAACCGGTTTTGTCCTTCTGAACTTTTTTCGACTTTCAAGGTCAGCACCTGTTTTCCATGTCCCGCGTCTATGACATGCATATTATCAGTGACTCAGATTAATTTCGTGCCGTCCACAAACCATTAGTTTGATTAATTTTTGAGCGCCATAAAAATGAATTTACAGAGCCTTGAAACTTGTCTTGAGATACTTACTGTAGTTAATCCATCACAATGAACAGTTTGTCACCTTTTTTTTTCCCCGTCTCAAGTTGCATCATCACCTTGTACTGATATAATTGTTAACAGGGTTCGCTCACCAGATTTCATTCAAGGACCCTGCCTAACATTTTAAATTAATGATTAGCTGACAAAAGGCAGTGTATTGATAAACTATGCTGTCAGACCGAGGGGACAAATGTAAAGCTGGCGAGGACTCTGTGCAAAGAGTGATGTGTATTTGGTTGTCTCTTGTTTCAAAGGACTCTTGTTCTGTAGCCAAGAAGGAAAAGTTGGATGCCCTTGAAGGCATCAACCTTAAGTTTTCCAAAGTTTCTTTGTTCCAACTGTAACCATGCAACTTTTATGTGAGTAGGTTATTTATAAAGAGCTAGCGCCTCCAAAATACCTGCACTGTTTGCTTTGCAGTGTATGCAATTAACTTCAGTTACTATAGAGACCATTATTAAAGAGAAACAACAGCTAATTAAGCAGCATTTATGTTAATCTAATTAGACTTAAAGAGGGTGAAGACCAGAAGGAGATCACCATTGACCCAGCCCAGGCCCTTGATGAGGTGGAGCCCCTGCCTGAGGATTGTTACACCAGACCCATCAATTTACCTGAAGGTAAGGTCTAGTCTGGAGCTCGCTGAACAGCACTGAGAGCTTCTCTAAGTGAGGGCGAGTTGAATCTGTGTTTTCTGTTGTCGTTCAGTGACCACGCTGCGACAGCGGCTTCTGCAGCCAGACTTCCAGCCCGCGGGGGCGTCTCAGCTCCACCCAAGACACAAACATCTCCTGATGAAGCGCTCGCTGCGCTGCAGGGTCAGCAGCACTCCAGACTTTTAGTGTTCAGTATCTATCAAAGCCTCTCTTTTTATAGATTATATTTACATGAGTGCTTTTGTCTTCTTCTTCTTCAGAAATGCGAGCACAACTTGAGCAAGCCAGAGTTTAATCCTACTTCAATCAAGTTTAAAATTCAGCTGGTGGCTGTGTGAGTGCTGCTCTTCAGTTTATGTTTTGAAATTGTTTTTCTCGGTGAAGTTAATCAGTTTATCGTAAGGTATAAATGTAGTTTAGTTGGATGACTATGCAAAGAGGTGGGGACGTTTTTCATGCAAAAGCACGAGCATGCTAGGTGGAGACGGTTATCACTGTGCGCTCTTTCTTCTTCCTGTTTGTTTTCAGGAGTTCAGATATTAGATCACTCTAACTGAATGCTGTGTGATCTGTCATTGTGGTGTTACGTTAGTGTACTGACTGGCCTCCTTCCTCTTCCTCCCTCAGGAGTTATATCCCAGAAGTGAGAATTATGTCCATTCCAAATCTCCGGAATGGGAAGGTCAGTGTCCGCACTAACTTTGGTAGATTAACAACAAACATTCTGCACACACTACCAGTCAAAAGTTTGGACACGCCTTCTCATTTAATGTCTTTTCTTTATTTTCATGGCTATCGTAGACACATCGCTACATGTGCGCGTGGCATCTACGATTTTCCAAAATTCGTTTTATCTGCTCTGTTTTCCATTAACGATGAATGAAAGCTCTGGGAATGTAAAGTGAAAACCGTTTCAAGGGACTGCATCCTGAAGCTCATTGCGATGAGACCGAGGTTTTTGCAGTGCTGTCAACAAAGCAAAGGATGGCTACTTTCGGGAATCTAAAATATAAAACACGTTTGAGTTATTTCACACTTTCTTTGTTTACTACATAATTCCATGTGTGTTCATTCATAGTTTTGATGCCGACAGTGAGAAAGAAGAACCATTCAGTGAGAAGTGTGTTCAAACTTTTAAGTGGTAGTGTACATATAAACTTGGAGAACGACAACTAAAGAAATGCACTTGATGTAAAGCATTTATCTGTCCTGCCATTGACCGTGTTTAGGAGAGCCAGGTGCTGCTGACCCTGACCAACCCAGTGGAGAACATCACCCGTGTCACGCTGACCGCTTGTGAGGAAAATGACCCTGATGAGATTAATAGCACTGCAAAGGTATTTTTATTTATTTTTGTAATAGTTTCTGTTGACACACAGGCAGAACAGTCGGTCTGAAATTAATACAAAACTTGAATGAAATTTTTAAAATCACTTTTAGGTTATCAATTTCTTTTTTTCACTACAGCGGTCCCTCATTATATAACGTGGTTCACTTTTCGCACCCTCGCTGTTTCGCAGATTTTTTTTTTGTGCAGTTTTGGATGCTGCTTTTTTTTTAAACAGTGCATTGTGTTCTGCGTCCTGATTGGCTGTAGACCATTGTCAATCAATCTCGTCCCGTGTCTCCTGTACAGTACAGAATGCGTTCAGCTTGTCAAATTTACATAAATCTTTGATCCCTCGCAGTGTGACTATGAAGTGCTGTACTGTGGTGTAACACATCCACGAGAGACCCGACGATATTTTAATGTTTTTCACCACGGTTGCTGTACACGCTCGACTGCAGCTCTCCCGCTGCTAGCCGCACACATCACCCTCAACAACAACACTCCCACTCTGGGTCCAGTACTACTTACGCTGAGCCGATGCAGCTCTGGTTCATCGGCTTCTCCTGCAGCCGTGCCACATGCATGTTTGTTTTCTCCCCAACAAACAACAATGTCGACACAACGTTTTCACCATCAAAGGCAACCGCTGGTGTCGTTGGTTTCATTCTATAATACTGGACTTATTTTTCTACGACAGTTGAGTGTTTAAACAAGAGAGAAAAGTGTAAAGATGTTCATGCCTGTCTGAGAAAAGCGTATAAAGCATGTAGTGAGGGATTTTAAAGCCTTAAAACATCTATAATAATTGTAAAAATAAAGTTGGCTACTTCGTGGATTTCAACTCTCGCGGGTTATTTTTGGAACGTAACTCCCGCGATAAACGAGGGACCAATGTATTGACTGTTTAGAAGGCAACCACAAATAAATACGGTGAATGAAACATCAGACTGCAAATATTAGACTTATTTTCTAAATGATAAGCAGAAAGATAATTAAAGGCTTATCCATTATTTTGAAATTGAGATTTTGTAATATGATTAATAGGTTCAGAGTATCCAGGCATTTCTAAAAGGAATCCGCTGACATTGATTTCCTTTAAGAAATCCGCACCTTTGTGGAAAAAGAGCGCAGGTGCCTAATTTGCTTGTGTGACCGGTGACTGATAGAAAACATTTAGTGTTGTGTGAAACAAAAAATATGACAAAGGAGGCCACAAGCAGCAAGATGATGCATCAAGTAAGAAAATGAAAATATCTGGATTGCACAAGTGCAGCAGCTGGTCTCCTCGGTCCGCAAGCAGTGATAGAAAAATTGGTGATGCAACACAGTGGTAAACATTTTTTTTCCTAGTGTGCTGGCACCAAATATAAAATGTGCATGCGTTCTTTAAAAAAAAACATTTTGTTTTGTATTTATTTTACTCAGCAGCTCGGCTGTTCTGCAAATTAGGTTGTCGGTAGCCTTCACATCATCTCTTCATACCGTTAGTCACAGCTAACAGTGCTGCCTGCTGCACTGAGGCTCTCTCACTATAGGCGGTTTTTTATTACTGGCCTCTTTAGTGATGAAGTCATGGGCCAACCCGCGTAAGGGAGAGCTCGTGGTCTAATAAGAGCATCCTGATGACCCATTTCCAGTGGCATTATGGCCACACGGAGAGTGCGGTCCTGGCTTTCTGCTCGATCTGATATACAAACACCTGAGGGACATTGTGAACCATATCAAGCTGTGCTCGGTTGAGTTTTATTGCCACTTCTCATGGCTAAGTTCACCCACCTCCTACGTATATTTTATGTACTACATCTGTTCTTTCTGTAAATCTGTTGACATCTGAAAAGATGCATTAATTTAGGCAATACGTGTGATTCAGATCACTGATTTTCTTCCGTAAACACAACACAGATATAACAGTCAACTGAGCATTACTCTTTATGCCAGGTGTCGACTTCAGTTAAATACATCTTTTTATTTAACAACCCCCTTTGTTCATTTTAAGATGTGATTAACTTTAAAAGAGACGTAATAATTCATCTTAATGTGACTCTAACATTTAAAATCTTGCTGTAAAAGTCACCCATTGTTATTTTTTCAGGTTCTAGTGCCCAGTAAGGAACTACTCTTAGCAGGAAAGGATGCTGCTGCTGAGTATGATGAGCTAGCTGAACCTCAGGACTTCCAGGATGACCCAGAGTAAGTTAATACACAAACCCACGCTCGCTCTTTAACAGTAATGGCATGAGAAAACTCCACCTGATATCTCTGTCTTTTTCAGTGTTGTTGCCTTCAGGAAATCCAACAAGATTGGTTTCTTTATCAAAGTGATCCCTCAGAAGGAAGAAGATACGGATGTCACCGTTTCTTTTAAGATCCGACACGACTTCCGCAACCTCGCCGCTCCCATCCGGCCGAGCGAGGAGGGAGCCGACACTGCCGCTGAAGCTATTTGGCTCACTCACCACGTGGAGCTGAGACTGGGACCGCTCGCTCTCTGAATCCGAGTACTGCATTCACCAGTGTTAGGCTCTTCGAACTAATACCTTCAACCTGGGATTAATTTAATTTAAAACTGATTTCTGATTCAGCTCATTGATGCTTAAGAACAATTCAGCATCTTTAAGGCTTCAGATGCTGCTGTTAGGCTTTGGCTTACATCACATCAGCAGATCCCTAGGCTGCCCAGTTTAGAAAACTATATGAAACCACGACTTATTGCACAGTTAACTGATAACTATAGATTCTTGGTCCGGTTTATTGTTGCCTAAAGTACCAAAAACCTCCTCTTTCTCATCTTAAACACTATATAGCTCATCAGTAAGAAGCAGTTTAGCATGTGGTTACATAGAGAGGACAGATCCTTATATATGCTTATAGTTTCTGACTAAAATGAAGCTTTAATTTGATTAAATATGTCCCAGCCTTTCTTTCCACATCCTTGACGTGCGTTTTGTCTCAGCTGTGTTGTGCTGTGGGTATTTTGTGTGTTAATCGTCTCCACTGTTTATAAAAAATAGAAGTTTAAGTTAAAAGTTGAGGGAGTGGGATTATAGAAAGATGAGTCAATGAGCAGAATCAGAAATCAGAGTAAAGAACAATCTGTGTGAATCCCAGCCATGAGACCCTCTCTCACACACACACACACACACACCTCTGCGCTTTTAGCTTGTGTATCCTCAGCATTTCTTCAGACAGCAGTAGGAGAATAACGTGCATGCTTCACATATATTACAAACTGCACATGCTACACTGTGTCATCACAATTACTGATTCTGTAGTTTTGTTATCAATAAGATCTTTGGATAAATATGATAGTTTTATTATTGTCTGAAGTTGCACAGTAACTGTTAATGGCACTGTGAGAAGGATTCATGAGAAACTGTACAAATGACATGAAGTACAAAGTGCCCGTCATTCCTGTGTATTCAAACACTATTTTTGTCTGGTTTGAAAACTTGCTTTCGGTTCATAGACCTCACTGAACTCAATGTCAGTGCGTATTGTTAGCTGCTGCCAGTTTTTTTTTGGTCTTGGTTAAAAAAACAAACTGTCCTGATATTACAGTTAATCATCTGTACCGGCTAATAAATAATGCTGTCAAAGAGAAAGCGTAAACGTCTCATGTTCTAGGATGATGTGAAATTTAAAGTGTTTATTCCAGACTGTGCTCCACTCTGCTTTTGACATAAAGCTGGGTTTCTAGTGCTTTTCCTGCTGCTGTGCTTGAAAACAGTGCTATTTAAAGCAGTTGGCTTAAAACCGTAAAGCTGCTAACTTCAAATTTATTAGACTGCCTGTTATAAAAATGTATTATAGAAATCTGTCAAAAAGTAAAAATGACCGAATTCATATGTTTGTACGCAAATTAGAGGCGTCAGGCTGGACTTCTCCGAGCATCAAGCGTAACATCCCACTAAAACAAATTTGTGCAGGAATGCGAGTAAATAACTGTAACTTGGCATCCTTATTAAAAATAATAATGTGCTTTACTATTTTTTTTAAAACTTTTTTTGTAAAATGGTGCATTTGAAAAGTCATAGATAACAACAATAATTATATTTTGGCATTTTGAATAAAAGAAAAAACTCTTCCACAAAGTGGTTGATTAGCTATTACAGAAACTTAAAAGCATTTCGATAATTACCAGTTTTAATTTAGGACATCTGTGGTGTAAACCTTATGTTGGGTGATGGGCGAATACATTTTGGCACTAATAATGAGTTGCGTACAGATTCAAGTGATATTTCTCTGTAAGTTCATCACTGCAATTAAGCCAATGTAACATATTTTAAAAACATATTTTAAAGCTTTTTTAAACTTTATTAATTCATGTAATACAACATAAAACTCATTTGATTTGATCTCTACATAACTATATCATTCTTTGTATTTATTTATATATCATTTTTCAATTAAATCTTTTATGATATAGATTTTGCCAGTTTAGTCTGCATTGTAAAATTAAAGACTATTATGTAATTATTTTTTCTAAAAGAAATGATCTACAGCAATGAGAAAAAGGTAAAAATCCTTTTTTAGCTGAAGTCTTTCAATAATTTATGCCGTAAAAAGGACTTTTTTTTTAAAATGAGGAAGGCAGAACTCTTATATATCAGTTTTCCATATATTTTATAATTTGGATGTACACATAATGTATAGAGGAGTTAATCTGAAGTAACATCAGTTCCCCAAATCTGTTTAATTTCTTAAAAAGCTTTTTGATCACGTGTATCGGACTTGAGTTTTTCTCTGCCATTCCTTATTACCACAAGGTGGCGCCACAGCCAAACAGGTTTTAGACATCAGCCACACAAGAAGGAGCTCTGGGAGGACATGAGAGCGGGCACAGGCAACCTTGATCTTGGATTTCTCTGTATGCTGAAAGCATCGATCGATAGTAATTGTGGCTGTGAAAACGCACAGCTTTTTCCTTTAATCTGGAAATAAAAAAATTATAATGCGAGCAAAGCTGTTTATCAGCATACAAATCATCAAAACGAGATGCCCTCTTATCACCACGAGGAGCAGAGAGTAAAAGAGTTTGTACTCCAGCAGTTACCGTTTTGTATTTAACACGTATTTGTCATATTGGGCGGGATGATTTGCGCACTCGTGCCGTTTATTGCCTCTGAAAAGGCAGATCAGATATGTGCGATGCTGGTATGTTGCAGCTCCCCGATGAGGCCCTCTCCTGTGTAAACAGACCCACTCCATCTGGGTAATAAAGCCATGATTTTCTTTTATCTTCAGCAGATATAAACAGCCCAGAAAAGTGGTCTCTGTGAGAGCCATAAATCACCACTGAAGATGAGGTAATAAAGCACACATGGGGCGGGGGAGTGCCATACCACTGAAACAGCACAGGCTCCCTCTTCAAACACAGCTGATGATAGCAGTAGCAGGTTTCAGTGCCCTGCAGTGGCGTACCAAGCATGCACTTGCTAGGCTCCTGCTCTAATACTGGGGGAAAAAAAGTACTTTATTTAAAAAAGGCAAGTCTAAATTTGTAATTCATTTCAGTCATTTTTATTCACCTAAACCGACATGACTGATGGAAAACGACTGAATATGGTGATTTATGCAGTCCTCTTTTAACTGACTCACAAGCAGCCCTTAAACGATCCCTAAAAACACTGTCTGGAGGACAAATTCTGGATCGCTCTGGTCAGGATAATATTTTCCTGGATCAAGACAGGAATTATTTCCCGCTCAGCATCAGCGTGTTCTTATTTGCAGAACCTCACACTGTAAACAGCACAGAAATCTGACCTGTGACCGTGTTATCTGAATTAGAAATTAATATCATAGGGTTTGCAGCTGTGCGTGTATAGTAAGTAGGTTAGGCAAGGGCCTGCTCATTTAAGGTCTCTCCTGCGCCTCTATTTTTTTTTCCTTTTCAAGACTTAACAACTTTATTTATAAAGACACATGCAGCCAGCCTTGACCAGATGAAAAATTCCTCACTGAATTACAAGTCTGACTGCACCCAGGACCTTTCCACAATTGCGTCATCGCGCCCAAACCGCCAGTAACTCACCCACAGAGGAAGCATGACACAGACAAACAAAAGAGGACAAAAGCAGTGCCTTAACAGGGGAAGAAAACTGTTAATCTAAAAAAAAACAAAAAACAGAAATATGCCTTTTCTCTGTGCCCCTTATTTAATAGACCAACTGTGCTAAGCTCAGGGGGCAAGGTGTGTTTCTTCTGTTAGCTGTCAGATGAAATGATTCTGCCAGCGTGGTCTTTATTTTCACTGCCTGTGGACCGCAATACTTTACTAGGCATTAAAAAGGAGATCTCCTTTTTAGTCACTTTTTTTCTTTTAGTTTTGTGAGCAGGAAGCCTAAAACGTGTGCAAAGTGATGAATCACCTGTTCCGTTTTCTGCTCACCAGACCATCATCTGGTTAATTAGTTGTAATTGCTGATTGCTACCCAGATGAATAACTGTTGAGGCATGGGGGATTTCAGAGCTGGGAAAGCCAAACCTGTGAAACCTTAGCATTTCAGGAGGCAAAAAAAAAAAGTTCACTTTCGCCTCCGATGTGCTTTGAAATTCTCATTCCATTTTCTCTCGCCTTGCTTTGGCTCTCTCCGCAGTCTGACGACTGTAGGCTGGATGGAATGTTTATTTTGGATGCAGGGTTGAAAAAGAGAAAGCAGCTGACCTTCAACACCCTCTCAGAAACTCTGTCTGTCTTAACTGACACCCATGCAGCTACGCTCTCTGCTTTATTTATAATCTGATCAATAAAAGCTGTATGTGTGCCAGGACCCCAGACTGGGGCAAGTGCTAAGAGGGAAGCCTGTGAGGTCTCCGGAGGATGGAAAATTTGCTTTTTGCTGGACATCTTCTTGCTCAATTGAAAATTTAAGTAGAAAAGAGATTTGAGAAAAAGTGTAGCTAGTAAAGGAAGTAATGTCTCGTTAAATGAAAAATTAACAATTTAGGAAGCCCTCTTTATGTGCCTGTAACTATTTTACTGTATCATCTGATCACCTTCAAGTATAGGCTCTCTATAAAAGATGGAGGTTTTGTTTTGAAATCAGAAATTACAATATTTGAATGAGAGGTTGTGCTGCTAATACAGATGTGCTTGAAAAGGCACCGAGATGATGAGAGTCTGTTCTGTTCTGTGCCACTAATAAGCTTTAAAGGTACAGTCAGTCATTTATTGAACTTATTTAATAGAAATCAAGAATAGTGTACTCATAAATACACATTAATTATTGTGTAATTATGTCTCCCAACAAATTGATGTGTTCTCATAAACTTAGAATGAAGTTTTAATTAAGAATTAAGGCACCATGTTGCTGCACCCCCTTTAATACAGTGACCGAGGTGGACACCACTGTTTGCTCTATTGTGTTTTATGTATGCGATTGGAGACTGGCCACATATGCAGAATGCCAAAGGTGGAGGAGAAGGGAACTCATAGATTGCTTGTGTGCTTCGTGACACAGACTCAGCCTATGAAAGATCACATGCACTGTATGTTTTATCATCTGTAAAAGGGTCTTCATCAATAAAAAAAGCAATAATGGGAGGAAAAGAGACAATGTGACTGGTGTCTTAATAAAAATGTCATGCTCTTCCCCCCTCATCTAAGCCACATCTCCTAAACTCAGAGCTTTAAAACACAAAAGCATGCATAAACATGCTTTTTTAATTCCTGATATTGTTGTGGTTACAAATTATTGTCAGCAGATTCAATATGTGACTGTTTGGTGTCCAGAAAGCTGACAGCGAGCTAGGTAAACATTACGGTTAACAAGCTAACATTATGCCAGCTAATGCTAGGCAAGTGTCAGAGTCCAACAGTGTTAGATCCACTTCAAAGACAGTTTCACTAACGCTGTCTAACAGCAGCTAATAGACACTAACAGCTGCTAACAGAGGCTAACAGCGATACTTAGTGTAAGAAAAAAATCAGGATATCCTGAACAACTTACCTCAGTATCTCTGTCATTGGACAGAAGCAAGTGTCCCTGACTCGTTAACTTGTATCAGACTCCTTTCACAAAGTTTTACAGAGTTCTAGAGAAAATAAATACACGACAGCTGAGGTAAACAGTGGACTGACAACTTACACCAGAGTTGTTTAACCTTTATGTACTTGAAGTGGGAAGGTAAGAAAACAGATCCCACTTAAATGCATTTTTTTGAATCTATTGGTGAGCTTTTACACATTGTAACTTTAAGACTTTAGACAGTTGAAAACAGATGAATATTTGCATCCATACCGTTGTTTTGAATTGAATATAAACATATTTATTTTTGCTTTTAAATTTATGGGTATTGACTTTTGTCAAAGTGCCATTCAAGCAACTGCATTTCTGTGTTGTGTTACAACTTTCAGCCCTGGCTTGCCAAATCAAAGAAGAAAAATACAATAAAAAACTATAAAAGTTTACCAGAAAACTGTTTTTGTTAGAGCTTAAATTAAAATACAATATTTCTACAGGCACTCAGGTAGCACCGCACAGCTTGTCCAAATATGGAATTAATTAGTGGCTTTGCCAGAGGCAAACATTTTGTTATTCTGGCAGAAAAAATCAGAGAGAATGAAAGAAAGATCAGATCACAAAAATAGGCTGCTGGAGCTGAATCTTACTGCTGGATAGATAAAAACATGAGGTTTTGGCTGCATAAGGAACAGTAATGACCTTTTTGACTAAATTACATTAAATATATTTGTAATTAAATGCTCCCCTGGCAAACCTTAGATAAAAAACAAAACCACTTTACATAATATCATCGCATTTTTAGCTTCGTCCAGATGTTCAGCTCAACTTAGAAAAAGGACTTAGTGATGTTTCCAATGACTGGCTCTAAAGAAGAAAAAAAAAGAAAGCCTAAAAAAAGGATAAATATGTTACCCAGAAGTAGCTTTTTCTCTGCAGACTAATTACAGCCATTTATTTTCTTAAATCACAAAAGAGAAATCACGTCTATAGACAAGTCTATAAGAAAAGTCAAGTATCTCTGCACCTGCTTCAGCAAGATCCTAATTGAGCAATACAAACCACAACCTAATCCTCTGTGGTCTACAAGTATCATCCAAACAAGCTTCATTAATTAGAAGAATTACACACCCTGGAGAAAGTCAGACACACACCAGCGATAGCGTGTTGTTAAGTAAATAGATGATTTCAATTAGGACAACACTTACAAAAGAAGTACTGTTGTTGTCTCAATGTAAAGCCGCAGGCTTCTTGGGCAGCTAAGGCCCATTAGGTCCTGATGAAAGCGCGCTTGAAGCTGAGAACGTGTGTGGCTGAGATATTCGAGAACAGACACGACTGGTTTCCGCTGTGCGGTTGCCACAGGGCACGCAGTCAAACCCACAGAAGTCCACCCCAACATGACCCGCCATCACACTGCAAATACTGACTATCCACATTCGGCATAGGTAGACAACACACATACGCACAAGCTCCCAACGAGTGGTGTATTTCACCCCTGAGAGGTTAAGTTAAATCAATGTGTGGAATCAATGAGAGCATCACTAGATTTACAGTGCAAGAATATGAAATGTCAAACTGTAGATGTGGATTTGTGACTCTATCAGTGGCACATTTCACAGGGTGATGAGCCCCTAAAAGGTAGAAGTCCATAAAAGTCTCAGTGAATGAAATGTATTTCACTCTCTCAGACTCTGAGGTGTGCTCAGATTAAATAATGCGTTTTCCTTTTGTATGGGGACAATTTCCCACTAATCTTACTTTCTTTATGGCAAGCGGCCACATTTGCTAGAGTACAAACTTGCTTTTAAACCATTTTTGATTCAGTATGGAGGCCATCTAATCGTTTTCCCATCCAGTTAGGATAAGCTGACGTCACACTATAGACAGGTCACCAGCTCATCACAGATCACACTCAAGTTCAGACATCTAATATGATCTCTAGAGTTTATGAGTGAACCCATGCCTGAAAGGCCTACACAGAAAAGCCCCTGTGAACTAGTAGGTTTTTCTGCAGAACCTGTGCACCCATGTACTGAATTAAAGAAAACACTGTCTGCAAATGAGATACGTCAGCTCAGCTGTGGAAACACAGACAGCCTCGAGATCTCAAAGAGTGCGCAGGGTTGAGTCACAAACTGCAGTAATTTCTAGTGAATTTGAGAACGGAGACATAAATGAAACGAGCCATGATGAGCCTCGCAACAGAATGGAGACCACATTCTTTCAGATTTTATTTACACAAGGATGTCTGCAATCACAGAGAGCCGTCTTCTTTGTTTATCCACGGACTGGATGGACCTGAGGGTGGTTCTTTGTGAGGACATCCTCGAGCATTGCCAGGGCTTGTCACCAGTCGATGTTGCTGCTGGGAGAATCTAAGTAGCCCGATCTTTGTTTGCCTTTCTCTAAACCATGTTGCTCTCTTTAATTTCCTGTTGATGAGACTCGCAGATCTGATTTCCTGCTTATGCGGCACAGATAATCTTGTTGCCAGTACACTGACTTTAGTAGGGAAAATTTCCTCCCTAAGCCCCCCACCTCTCTGCCATATACATATCATGTTTTTATAATTTTGTTTTGACAATTAATCATGTCATTTTTAATGCCTACCACTAACCACCAGATCTGTTTCTATGCAATAAGCCTGAGATTGCACGGTGCATGAAGGAAAGCGAAGAAATAAGAAAGAAGAGGATAAAGCACAAGGGTGGGGTTTCTAAAGGAAGAAAATATGTCTTCAAAGGTGGGGAATATTTTGTTCTGGGACCAATCTGAAGCATCAGTGAGGTCTTTCCTGTATCACATCCCCTGATAATACGCAAGCCTTAGCAAGCAGGAACTCTCAAAGGAGCTCCCATTCATTAGGTCCTGTTTTGAAATTACATGTGTCTTCTTTCCACATGTGTCTGCGGCATTAAACTGTCATTTCCATTCAAGTCAAACACAAACCAGTCGGGAATAATGTCAGCATTAGCAGCGCAACAAAGTAGAAAGCCTCGATTGGACTGCTATCTACACACAGGAGCTCACCCACAGCTACAGATAGGGGAGCACACGGCAGGATTTGCAGTACACGCTTTGACATCTTTCCATTTGATCGAGGATGGATGAGCTTGACCCCTTTGTGCTCGACCTTGTTCCCCACCCCGGAGCAAGAGCAGCACATTCCCCACTGGATCAACATCTCCTGTAAAAGTTCCAGTGGGCTAAATGTTAAAAGACAGACCACCTCTGAGGTGCGCCTTGGTACAGATCAGGCTCACGTGGAGAGCTTTGTGTTGCTGTCAAGATAGTCCTTTAAAAATTGAGAGTATGAGTGAAACAACATGTGGGCGTAAAGCCTCGGGACTCTGATGACTTCACGTTTCTCGTGTTGCTTGCGCAACATTGTTAGCAGGAGCTTTTTGCCAGCGAATGTCCAGCGTGATTCGATGCTGAGGTCCCTTTCCTCCCTCACTTCACTGAGTTTGTAAATATTTTCATGCTGAGGGTTATCATAACATGACCTCATGAATAACTGGTCAAAACATCTCCTTTTCCTTCTGCAAAGAATAAAAACATTTGCATCTCCATCTCTCTCTGTCTCTCTATAATGCTCCCCCAATCCCTCTCATTAAAAACCATCCTCACTCCCTTTTTCTGAATTTCTTTGACTATCTTTCTATTTCTCTCTTGCTTTTTCTCCACCCAGCGTGTAATTAGAGGGAAGCAAAAAAGAAGAAGAATTAAAAAAAAGCTCGGAAGCTGACAAGAAACCTTTTGGGCACATCTGCCAACACATAGCTTTTAAGTGGGTCATAGAAGTGAAACCCAGTGTGACTTTTTAGTGCTGAATGAGGCTCTCTGGAGGCAAAGAGCTCCAGGCCCAGACAGAGAATCCAACCAGAAGGTCAAACATCCCCTTAATCAGGACACCTCAAATCCCAGACACCTCGGGGGAATGTGGTGCTGAATTTATTAGCAAGCTTTTTAGCCTGGCTTGATCACCTGTGGGCTGGAACAGCAGGAGGTGGTTTTCTTGAGTCAGCCCGAACAGGAACTTGGTGCTGCAAGCTATTTATTTTCTCATTTTCTTATTCAGCACTGCAACTGGATAGGCCCACATGGCCGCTGCTGGCTAGAACTAACAGGCGTGTATTTCAGGCTGTTTATATTTGGTCGTGTCTCCAGGGATACTTTTCAAACTTTCACGGCTGTTACACGAACACCTGATGACTCTGCACGTTCATCAGCACACGTTTGCTTCAAGTCATTAAATGATTGTTTACTCTTTGCAGCTTTGCAACCTGCGGTGTGGGTTTTCTTCTAAATAAGGTATCGTTCACATCAGTTTTCCGCACTTGTTTTAATTGTTTCTGTGGTGTTGCATTTCAGCTCTAAGGGCTTATGAAAGGAAATACATCACAACCAAAGCTGCCAGTTAACCCTGGCTACAGCCAGTAATTAGGCTTGCCAGTGGAAATCACACACTAGTTACTGACTCAAGGCAGAATGCTGGTCTGGATTAAATCCCAGGGAGAATGGTCCATGCTTTCTTTGGTTCTGCAGAATATAATAACATTGTTGCGTTGCACTGGTATGGGTTCAACCTCTGTGTTCAGAGGTTTACACACAGGAAGAGGCGAGCAGTGATGTGGTCATCATAGACCAGAGAATAATTACTCAGGGACTTGTAACATTGAAAAGACAAAGTAAAGCGGTTTTCATTTGCTCCTTTACTTTGTAGCTGACAGTCGGTTGCTACAGGGTCTGGTTGAGTAGAAATTTAATGCCATATGCAAATTGACCCTTGCAAAAATGGTCAGATTTATCAAAATGAGCATACCCTCACCTACATATTTACTTCCATTCACTGATGACCCAACTTCCATGAAAACGCCAGATCTCATCTGATCTCTGAAGCTAAGCAGGGTCAGGCCTGGTTACTATTGCCTGGGAGCAGGTCATCTACTAACTAGAAGGTTGATGGTTTGATTCCTGGATTCTCTGGCTTTTTCCAAGGTATCCTCGGGAAAGATATGTAACCCTGAATTGCACCCTGAGTGCTACACACAAAGGCACTTAGATGTAGAGAAAAGTGCTTGTCTGAATGCATGCAGAGTCGTTTTACTTGCCACCATTTATGTTTCATGCTTTTGGTTCAGGTTCCATTAAAACTTCTTAGTCTCCGCTCGTCACATTACTGCTCATGTCTTCTCTTTTAGGCACTGTTGTATTTCTGTCAAGCCAACCCCCTTAAACAAAGAAATACCTCAGATCTTCTAAACAATAGCTTGAAATTACAGTCACAGTGGTCGGAGACCGCAGCACAACCTAAATAATTGCAACAGTATGCTTTGAATTACAATATTGTTCCAAAGACGGGGACCAACCGCTTCTTCAAAGTGTCTTCAGCGTGTCAGTGTCAAGTTGGCAAATACATGCAAATTATTTGCAATAATAACTATCATAAACTGGCAAAATCTGTTTCTGTCTAAATAGTCAGAAATTCTCATTAACTGCTTACATTTAGAATCCAGAGTCCCCCCCCCTCCCCCGTAACCATCCTGTATGCTGCTGCACCATCCTGCAGGATGGTGATTTAACTGCAAAATTCCCCCCCTTTTATATCAGAATGAAGAGATGTATGGCACATGAGTTGTGGTCACCAACTTGGCTTGATTCTAATGTGTTGACAATCCGTCTGTGTTTATAAATTATATGGTGATTATTTGCACACCCTCACTAATCTGTCTGAGAGTGATTGGAGTCAGTCTGCCATGGAGACAAATTGCCTCCAGCCAGGCGATCTCTGCAATCACCTTGCATTTTAAAGTGGTTTCTCATTGAGGATGAGGATGCTGAACAGCTGGTTGGTGCAACTACTTGCTATTGGTTGCCAGCAGCAAATCACTTTTAATTGTGTTTGACTCAACGGTAATGTACGTTACTTTGAAAAGTGTCCAGCTCTCATTTGTATGGTGAAAATAAAGCTACAGCTTAAACTGATTACCTTAGCTTAACAGAAACAAGTATCCTAGTTGTAAGACCAGCTTTTAAGGATCAGAGCTAATCACTTTACTTTCTTTCTTTTTTCCTTCTCTATGCTAAATTAAAGAAATAGGCTGCTGGTGGTAGATAAGACAGTAGTGTTACTTGTCTCATGTGACTCCTAGCAAGAAATGAATTAACATAACTCTAAAATGTCCAAGCACTTCTGAGAGGCAGCGAGTAAATTTAAATGTTCTTTTCTTTTTTTCCCTAGCTCCCGATCTTGTGATAAACTTTCATCCCCTTTAAATGACTTCCTTAACATTTCAGCTATTTATGGTTCACATGAAATATTGGGGCTATGAGGCACACCGGAGTGAACTGAAAGTTAAAAAAAAAGACAGCCCACACATGATTCAACCATTTTATTGGAAATGTTTGGCCAAATGACTAGCGTGGGTCACAGTTTTTCTCAAATGGAGTCTGACCTAGTCTGTGCTGGAGTGCTCTGAGCAGAGAGGAGAAGGAGGAGGAGTGGGAGGAAAGAGTGCTGTGGGAGATGGTGAAAAATAGAGAAGCACAATACTTTCCTATTCATGCTAGCTGGCACACAGGTGTCCAGGAAATAGCACGGGGAAAGTGCTGTCGAACATACACCCGTTTTATTCAGCTAGTTAGCACGTCCTTGTGCACTTTGTGTGTTTGTGTGTGTTTCTCACCAACACACTCACAGTCTGTCATCCTGGTTTCGAACTACACCCAACTGTAGTGGGTGTGTTTTCTTAGTTCATGGGTAAAGCTTTAAGTCAAAAAAAGAAAACTGCTGCTCCAACTTGGTGTCTGTGCGATTTTCCAGGAGTACAGTAGAGGATGCTGTTCTCATTCCAAGTTTGAATTTGGCCTTGATCGAGCAAAGTCGAGCTCAGTCGAGCCCTAAACTGCGGGGGTGGGGTCATTCATCATGACAGCCCTGTAACTTATTTCCTCGACTGGAAAGGGAAAGAAAGGGGCACTCCCATGGTAACTCATACTGCTAACATCTGTTTCAGCGTAATGTTGAGTAAATCTTTTTGTATTCATCTGCCATAACATAATCTAGATAAACCGCCTATCATCAAAGACAACTTCAGCCCGTCTGCTTTGATGTATCTCGTATAATTTCTGCCTCAGCCATCGCCGACGCCGCTGCTGCGACTCGTCTGATCGGAGACATTTTTCCACATTTTGCAGTGGTTTGTTTGAAGGCACGAGCATGACAACTGCTCGAGTGGAAATGCGAGTCAAAAGAAATTACATTCCTCGTCGGGCCCTCCTCTTCTTCTGGAAAGCACTGGGATAGAAACCAAGAAAGACAACATCAGGGCTGATAAGATGCTTGGCTGCCTGCCCTGTATACACACACACACACACACACATATACATATACAAACGTAACGTTTCAGAAATCAAAATCCTCACATGCAAATTTTGACATGTCAGTTTTGGAACCGGGGCACGGCTGTCTGACTTCACCGTGCGTTGGATCGGTCAGTTTGGAAAGCAGACGTGAAGGATTAATCAGGAAGTTGTCTAGAAGCAGATTTAGCACCCTGTGTCCAGTTAGTCAGCCTTCCCAGTCTGGGCTAACTGCATGCCCATTTTCTCTACACATCTGTAAAAACTTAGAACTCAGTGGGCTGGATCACAGAGACAGAGCTGTGCTTTGTCAGAACTCAGACTCTGCCAGCCCTCAACCTAAATGGATTAGAGACACTGTTAAAGAGCACCAGTGGAAGACCGAGTTCACTGCTCCCAACCAGCGAGCTCCAGTCCCTTTAGTTCATCAGAGCACAGTATCAGCCACTCAGGACCACTCTCCATTCCACTTAAAGCTTTTTATTAGAAGCAGTGGAGAGTAGAGTCAATGCAGTCAGCAGAGTCACGGGTACGAGAACAGGACAAAAAGACCAAACAAAGGTGGCGAAGGCGGTGAAAACAGACATCTCTTTATTAGATGCCATGTTGTCTTCATGCCTCCTCCTCTTCCTCCTCCTCCTCCTCTTCTCTCTTGTTTTTGTCACCTTCCCTCTCCTTTCTCTTCGTCTTTGCCTGCAGGCCTCTCGCCCGGCTGCCTTATAATGGCATGTGTTTTGATTGGTGCAGCAGGAGGAAGCGGGGCATTGTCTGGACAGGATCTAGGCTGAGATCAGTAGATAGATCGACTGGTGGTTTAGGGCAGGACTCAAACTACCGTCATCTTTGTTTTAGTTGGACCTTGCAAACACTTAGCTAATCCTAGAAAAGAGCCAGACTTACAGGAAATAGGAACTTATGAAAACAAGTCCAGCGGTATTATCATGCCGAACTCGTTCATTACAAATACTGCTGATTATTGACTGAGATGTTATCAGACATCTTGGGTTCACTTTGACTACTTTGTTGAGAAATTAAATCAAAAGTTGGTGGAAGAAATGACATCAGATGTTTAGAGGTTTTGAACTTCACCTTTACCTCCCTGGCATCTTTTGTCCAGGCATCCTGAACGGCTGATTTCATGGTGGGTTGCGGCCCACCCCGGTGCTATAATTGTCAGGAATTCACAAGGCCGGCCGCCTCTCGTTGTGCTAAAGGCGTCTGACACTGAAAGGATGTGGACAACTGATTTATGTTTTCTGGCAAAAAAAGAAAAGAAAAAGTAGACAATTAATTCCTGGCGACAAGCACAAATTACAACATGCTTGGGTTGCTGTGGCAGGGTGCACGACCTTAAATAGCTGCTCTGTCAGGGCCATGAATCTGCTATAATATAAGAGAGGCCGGGAGTCAGTATAATGCAGAGTATGAATGGTAATACCTCCCATGCAGTCTGGAGAGAAGTCTAACACTTCTAGGGCTTCTGTTTGAGTTTATCTTAAGAATAAACGCAGAATCATCTCAGGAATCTGTGATGCATGCTTAATACACTCCCTGAAGCTCGGAATAAGTTTTAGTGTCATGCTCCCAGGATTTTAACGTTTTCTTTTCATCATTATTCGAGCAATATTAAGCTCTAGTCTTATACTACTTATGAATTCTGGTTCTTGATTTGATTTTATTGTCTTTCTATCAAGTTCTGGTTTCAGAATCAAATTTAAAACTCCTTCTAGGCTCCTGGGAGCTTCCCATCAGGCACTTAGCATTTCTTCTTCACTCACAATGTGCTTACACACCAATCTGGATTTAATCATTAGTTATTAATCTCTGACTCTTTTTCACAGTGTGTCTTTTGTCCTGTCTTGTTCCCTTTCTCCCATACCGGTTGCTGTTAAATGGGAGTTTTTCCTTCCCACTGTTGCCAAGGGCTTGCTCTTGATTACTGTAAGGCCTGTACCTTAAATTTAAAGTGCTTTTTGAGGCAACTGTTGTTGTGCTATATAAAATAAACTGAACTGAACTTTTTACTGTACCCTAGAGTTTCTCTGTATGATCCTTCCTCTCTTTTGTCTATTATTTGCTTTTTCCGTTTTCATGTTTAGTGTGAGCCTATATCTGTCTGTCTTTTGTCTTTTGGTTATTCCCTGCTTCACTACAATAGCTGATTTTTTGTGTGTGCCTTGCTTCAGTTTTTACTTCCTGTTTATCTAATTAGCTTCATTTGTGTCTACATGCACACAGGCCAATCAAAAGCACAGAATTTTATTTTTCTTTCTCCACAATATCCTTGCATGTGTGAACAGACCACAGCTGTGTATCCTTCTTTTTCTTTGTTAGATCCTACTGCTAATTTCCCCGTTCGTGTGGACTCCAGGATTCCTGGTTTGTGGCTTTTTATTTGCTTTGGATTTTGTGCTTCACCAAAATGAAGTTGTCTGGGTCCTCTGCACATCATTCCATCTGGTGATATTAAAGTAAAAAATCTAGAATGAAAATGTCTTCCTGATGCCAAAGGTCAGACAAGAATGATCAAAATACCAAAAGATGATAGAAAGACAACGGTGATTTGCAAAAAAGCATTTCTGAACACAGCCTTGAAACTTGAAGCAGATGGACTGCAGCAGCAGAAGACCATACCAGGTGCCACTGGGTGCAAAGTTTTTAAATACATTTTTTATACTGGGTTTCAAAATCGAGTTTATGCGGTGGAAATACTGAACCCTTTCCTTTTTGTTGCTCACATGTTTACCTATTTTAAGACTAACAATTGCTGGTTCACAAATACAGGCTTCAAGCGAGGCAGAGGGATCTCCTGTACTTAACCGTGAACGGGAGCTGGCAACGCAGCTTAGCAGAGATAAAGAGTCAAAAGGGCAAGCAGTGATATTCCTGGAGAAAATTGAGAAAAGTTCCACTGTCCTCTGCAAAGTAAGCAACAACCAGATGAAAGCCAAATGGAGCACGGAGTTGTTTACTATTATGCTCTGCGACTGAGGACGAATTCCAGCATAGCTACCGAACTGTAATCCTAGCTGGTCTTGCCAGCTCAGGCTGCACCAGAGTTATTATCCAACAGTTTTAAAATTTGAAACTGCTTTCTCAAAGACTTCAAAAGCTATTCTGTACCAGGAGGGAAAAAAATCTAAGTGGTGGACTGACCGATAGTCATCCCTCAGAGTAAGAGACACAAACAGACTTACACACATATTTGTGCTGTAGCAGCTTAAGGAGCTGTGTCAGCTGAGTGAACATGATGTGTTGTCCTCATCTCTTCCAGCCCGTCAGCATTCATCTCATCTCAAATGCGCACTGAACTCCGAGTCAGAGTGACAATCTGTCCCAAGGGACAGTCACACAGGCATTAGAATATGTGCGCAGCTTGTAAAACGACTTTCTCTCCTTCAGGGGTGGACACCACATCGCTGATCTTCTGTGGGATTCACGGCCTCAGAGGCTTTCCACGGCGTGTCATTTCCTCCCTGGAATCCGTGGATTAGTCATATCACTTCCTATTGTCCTTGCCAGGCAGTGAACCACTTGGCAGCAGCTCATCTTTGTCTTGCTTTTTATGGCCAGCGTTGCCACAGTCCAAACATGCCCACAACTGTCAGGGACACTTTTTTCTTTGCTTTTCTGTTTCTTTTCCCATTTAACTGTTGGAAAATTAAATTGTGAAATTTGAGCGTACTGTAACTATCATTCATTTCAAAATTCCCAGGCTCTGAATGGCATTTGGCCGAGGGCTTTTTTGTGTGGCCAAAGGCTGACTTTTCTTATCCAACAATCTTTCAAACCGCTGTATGGCCAAGTCATTAAAGCATTTTCAGCTCACTGGCTGTGTGTAGCTAAAACCGGAATGTGTTAATGAGAAAAAAGTTTCCCCAACACTTTCTTATAGCCCACTGAACCTTTTCTGCAAGGGAGTCTCTTTACCTCAGGCTCAAGTTGGCCTCTGGTTTGATGAAAAAAGAAAAAAAAAAAAGGGGGAAGAAGAAAAAAAAACAAAACAGTTTTCCATCCAGCTCTAAAGGCAGTCCCTGGATCTGAATGTGGAAGTTTTAATGGGAGTCAGATGTGCTTTTAATCAAAGGAACATGGCGGGAAATGTTACTGAGCTCAAGCAAGAAGAAATGCAACTACAGGAACTGTGATAAGACTCGAATGACAATAACATACAACACTTTCTTGATGTAAGAGCCAGCTAACAAATCCACTGTAGTCTTAAAGCTGATTTTACCTCTGCTGTGATCATGGTTGTAGGGTGGTGTTAAGAACCATTTATGAGGTATTGTACATGTAAAGACAAAACCACCCATAAAGCAGGGACAGACTCGGGATCTTTTTGTTGTGGTTGCAGTGTTTGTGGTCACGCGTATTAGCATTGCACATTAATTTCGTTTTTATGCACCTAGGTGTTTAAAACAGCTTTTATGAATAGTTTTCAAATGAAAACAGGCTAAACTGCTATGTTATATATAAAATGTTGTATATAAAACAAAACGCTCTCATCGGTCATTGAGTTAAAAAAAAACAACTTTATTTCTATGACACTTTTAAAAACAGAATTAAAAAGTGCTTCACGGTTTGAATAAAAGCCAAAAATTAAAGATAAGTATACATATTCGAGCATATAGACACATAGTCAACCGCACTGTCTAAAATGTACAATCTTTGCACTAAGAGGACTGAATACTGCAGTTTTGTGAATAATTTAGGTGAAGCCTCTCAGACAGCTAAGCGCTATAGGTGTATGTGTTGGCATCAAGGTGCCAGTCAAATTGGCCACACCTGTATTAATTCATGGAGTAGTGTGCACGATTATGTGGCAGTTAGAAAACATGGACTGTATTTAAAAGATGGAGGTGACTCTTGGGTCTGAAAACTGAAGCCAGTACAAAAGAGACCTAAAACTGAAATCTTTCTAATGGCCAGCGTCCAGAGGGCGGTCCCTTTAGTTGCCAAACAACATAGCTCACTTGATCTATGACTGAAAACAAACAGCTGGTGAGTTTATAGTCCCAGTTGATTGTTTCACGGCTTACTGAACATGACTTGATGTTTACTTATTTTTAAATATGATCCCCATTAGAGTTAAACAAAGAGATTTTATAGTAGATTTCTGTAATCATTCTTTAAAGGCAGGCCAACTTTGTGGCTGACAAGTCATCATGCACCATTATTCAGTTTCTCAGCCCTTGCCTCTTATGTCTGGTTTCAAAACACCAACATGACGGGAACCAAAATGCTTAGTGTGAGACTTCATGACAGGACTTCACTAACCAATGGGTGATAGTACTGCACACCCATTTATTATATACAGTGTCTGGTAGCAGTACAGCTGTTAATTAGAACAACTCTGACTTTTCTCTTACTTCACTTTTGGATAAGTGTGATAACATTATTACCCAGCATGTCTCCATGGATAAGGACCTGAATCCTGTTGAGATAGGACAAGCACAATCTAAGCTAAGAAAAACAAAAACAGGATACAGGATATTAGTGATTCTTCACTAATAAAACATAAAAGGCCAGATTAACTAAACAGGGCATAAACACATGTAAGCATAATCACCAAATAGCGCTTGTGGCGCTTGATCTGAATATTCTCTCACTTTGAGAAATGAATTTGCATAAACACAAAAAAGTAAAAAATCTGGAAGAGATGAGGACAACAGATCATGTTCATCAACACCTCTTTGGCAAAAACTTGTCAAAGTGCTCTCGACAAATATCAACTGTACTTTTGTTATGCTAGGATCCAATTTATGCTGCCACACTGCGTTGTTAAATCTGGCCCAATAACATCTAAATTTCCGTATTTTCCACACTATAAGGCGCACTTAAAATCCTTTAATTTTCTCAAAAATCTAAAGTGCGCCTTATAATCCGGTGTGCCTTATGTATGAATTCTGCTTACTGACCTTGAACCGATTTTATGTGGTACACTGCACTCAAAAATCTGTCAAAAAAATGTTTTAGTACGACTTTGGTAAACTACCACTAGATGGATTGTCGGAGCATTACGGCTACCGTAGTCAGGAGCCTCGCGGAGTAATCTGGGTCCAAAACTCTGCTTCAGGTCCCAAAGTCAAATGAACACTGCGGCATCACTGAGAGTTAAAAACTGTCTAAATTCTTTTATCTTTAATAAAATGATCGGTGTTGCTGCTTTACTAGGTGTAACAATTACGTTTAAAATCCAGACAGCCATGAAATTCTGAATAGGGTTTTTTAAGGGTTTTTAAGAGTTTTTAAGGCATGACAGAAGTGGTGAGAGAGTTTGTGGTCCAGAGATCTGATGAAAGTGGATTCTAAAGTCTCGGGGCAGAACAACTAAAGACTCTGAGTCCCACAGCAGTCAGGCGAGCAGGTGGAACAGACAGAAGGGAAGCTGAAGAAGAGTGAAGTGTACGAGGGGGTGAGTATGTGCGGAGAAGATCGGATAAATATGGAAGAGCGAGGTTATGAAGCTCTTTGAAAGTAAGAAGAGGGATCTTGAAATTGACACGGAGGTGAACTGGACGCCAATGGAGCTGTTTAACAACAGGTGTTATATGTTCAGTGAATCTAATTCTGGAAATATTATGAGAGCTGTATTTTTAACTAACTGCAATTTATGGAGAGACTTATGAGGTAGACCATAGAGAAGAGAATTACAGTAATCTAAATGAGATGTGACAAGAGCATTGACAAGTACGGCAGTACTGTTTGGAGTGAGTGAAGGACGAAGGCGGATGATTAGCTCTAACTTTTTTCCACTTGATAAAAGTTGACGTGAGGGTTCCCAATGATTAGGGACAAATGTAATCGCATGGCAGGATGCTGTAACTGGACCAAACTTCAGTCAGGAGAACAAACGAGATAATCCATCCGCAATACGAGGTTAGTCATTAAGGTAATGCAACAACATGGGAATAGAGCAGCTGCAAGAGAATGCAATGGTACGGAAGTGGAGGAATGAGAGGAATGAGTTCAGTAAAGTTTGACTTATCTGTTTTGTTTGGTTTAATGTGCCTTATCTGGTGTGCCTTATGGTCAGAAAAATACGGTATTAGACTGCTAATAGAGCCCCCTAAATCCTTCACACTGGCCATTTCTACTTTGCCACACTAATTGAATCAAAGACTGTTTTTAAAACAAAGATGAAGCTGCTGTAGCATTATGCACCAGTTTGTGTTCAGAATCTCCAAATGAGCATTTTGGCCATCAGCATTTTGTCTCTTTGAAATATTGAAACCAGGAGTTATCATATTTGGATGTTAGGGTGGACTATTGGGTTCTCAGGTAACTTTTTTAGAAAGCTTGAATAGCAAGCTACATCCAAAAACTGTATGGTTGCATTATGTCAACACAGATACCAACTAATCAGTGTTAAGTACTTTTAAAATAATATGCTTGAATTTAGTTACCAAAAAAACACTAGCACAGATCATTTCACTTTTGAAGCCTTTTGAGGAACTCTAGTTTAAGGGAGGTTGACTGTGGCATAGGTCAAGACGCTGATCCCTGAGTTGCTCCCAGTGCATTCATTGGAGTATGTATGTTTGATAAAAAACACGATGTTTCTGACTAAAATGACTTTTTAATGCTATTTAGTGTACAAATAAGTTAGTTCGGAAATATAATAACACTGGAGAGGTAGCTTTTCTGGGACTGTGTACATGTGGCTATTTTAGGCACAGCACATACCGGTGCAAACTATATTGAACTTTCAAAAATACCGGCAATAATGATTGGGAGGTTCATTTTTAGCCAGAACTACCCACAGCGTTATTGCTTTGGCTCTCTGGGACGTTGTTTTCAGCCACTGCAGATTTTGAACTTTCAAATTGAGTCGCTGCATCTAAGAAGCTATAAAGTGGGAGTAAGAACTAGTATTGGCACAGACTGCCTTTTACATTCACAGCATGTGTTTACCATTAACTTGTGTGTATTTTCAATGTAATGATTTTCTCTCCACAAAAGAAACCGTCACTGGTGCTCAGCATAATTTCGCGCTGATGTTGCACATGTCGCTGACACTCTGGTAATACCACAGAGTAGCTCGCCGTATGCTGTGACAATGGCATACCGTCTATCTAATCGGGCACTGGACCGGGCCTCGTTCTGTCCTCCTCTCTATCCTTTTTCAGTTGTGCATCCTGCTCACTTTGGGCAAAGTATGAGGGCTGTGCGAGTGCACGAGCATGCACGGAGCACGCTAACTGCCAGCCAGTGAAAACTGAAGAGGTGATGTCATGTGCTGATACAGGTTCAGTTCACAGCGGAGGAACAAACCCAGCTATTCGTCTTTGTCAACCACGAGCCCCTTTTCCTCTGCCTGTAGACTAAACATGCTCACTCATAGAGAGGCATGCATTGTGCAGCATTCACGCACACTTGTGAGTGTGCACAATCAAAGTCAGCCACACACAGAGACATAAAAAGAAAAAACAGCACCTTTTGAGACTAACGCATATGTAAATCAGGCAGGCAGAGTGACAGAAACACACAAACTATGCGGCATGTGAAACATCCTCTCGACCGTAAAGTATATCTACTTTGTCATTCATCTGCCAGTATGTGGGGTGCCTCTCTTCTGTGGTGACTTTTACTGTTTCTGCAGCTCGAACTCTCACAGATAACTCTCACAGGCAGACAAACCACAGAGTTCTGGCAGCTGTGGCTTAAACTTACATTAGCATAAAATAACCCTAGGTCATGCGCAAAAAGCTCATGGGAAACTAGCACTAAGTTCTTGGGTCCCTCCAACCGCTCGAGCCTCCATTATAAACGGACATTTCCACTGCACTCCGTTTTCCTAACCAAGCTGGCTCAGCCCACAGAGAATATCTGTGGTTTTGTGATTACTAGTACAGCAGGAATAGAGAAAAAAAAACACAAGAAAGAAGTCAAAATAAAGACAAAAAGTGAAAGAAACCATTACAAAAATGGAGACGATGTAGGAAGCCTGTCAAAGCTTGTTTTGTCTATTTACAACACAGTCATTGCTGATGTCTGGAATGCCTGGTTGTGACTAGAGTAATAATCAGAAAGGCTGCAGGCTGTGGGTTTCACACAAGAGCATATGCATAAACTGTATTTCTCCTTGTGAATGGGGCAAAAGCTTAAACCAATGTAGTGCAGGATGGTTCAAAAAAATAAAAAAAAAGAGCCTCTGGAGTCTGTTTTTATTTAGCCCACGCTGCATGTCTAAGCACGGAAGGGCCACGGTGGTATCATCCAGGTGGGTGGCTGCAAACAGCAGTGGATGAGAGGTTCACTCGAGGCATAGATGTGTTTTCCATTACAAACAGTATCAGGTGGAAAAACATGTTTTATAAATTGGTCTTTTCTTTTTGTTCTCAAACCCATGTGCTGCACAGATGGGATAAAACTCACCAACGGCTGTCCACAAGCAGTTCTAAACAACTTGGATGTCCTAAGGTGCAACCTCTTATTAGCAATAACAAACGAGTTTACTTAAAAATAGGCAAGAACACTTCCTCTGCATGCTGTGTGAATAATTTGAGTATTGATTCCACATTGCCCTGCCTTGCTAAGTGCCCGTCGTGGGGTTGAGTGGAAGAGTGTGCGTAGTGGAGGATGTGGTATTTATGGGAAGTGAGGATGATGTCAGAGCTTCAGGGTCCTCTGCAGACATTTAGGGCCACGGCTGCTTTCAGCACGGGGCAGCACCCGTACACCTGAGAATCATTTAACAGCTTTGGTAATGGCGTGCATGTGCTAGCAAGTTCATATGTTTGTACACATCTACAGGGCGCAGAGTGAAGCTCGAGTCATCTAAATCACAGCGGCCAGCATCAGAGACAGCTCACAAAGTGGTAATGTTCGTCTACATCGTGCTTTCTCAGACTGAATCACCCACCTGTGGTATTAAAGAATGTTATTTGGTCCTGTCTGGTATTTAGTTTCCCACGAAAGCAATTTTAAGAGCTATGCATCATTAACAGAGTCACAGTCGATGGTGAAGAACCAAAAAGAAAAAAAAAGTGGCCTTTGCAAAGAAGAAGAAGAAAAACAAACAAGACTAGAAATCTGTCATCATGAAGGAGGCCCTATGAGGATGGGATTCTCATTACAAACCAGAACAGTTTGAAAGATGCTGTGCTTACACTGTTTACACCAGTGGCACATAAAAAAATATTAATTCGTCAAGGTGCTGCTGTGGGGCCACACTTCTAATCCCATTGCCATACCATTAAAAGTTGTATTATACACTTGATTACAGTCTGGGTGAATGGGACCGCAACACTTACCATCCAGGATGCCGAGGGACTGGATGGAAAAACAAATGATAGGTTCCAGCCCGTCATGGCCCCCAGCTGAATAAGTTGAAGATGGATGGATGGACGGCTTTTTAACACACCTGTAGTTTTGCTATGAAACAATAGGTAAACACAGGTGTTAGTAATTATATTAATTAAGGCTCGCTCCTAAATACAAGAGAAGCTCCGCTGTCGTTATTAGCTGTGTTTGTGCCGTAGCACTGCTTTAGCGTTCTCTTTTTAGTTCTTAGTTTGTTTGCGTTTACATTTGGATTTTCATGCTTTTCTTTATTGCCTTGAGCTATTAGCTCTTAGTTCCTGTTCCTGTTTGTATTAAAGTTTATGATAACACTTTCTGACTTTCTGAGTTTATTTATTTCTGCAGTATTTCCTCCATCTCTTCCCTCTGTGTCTTCCCCTCTGTCAAATTATTCATGTCCCTGCATTTCTGCCGTTTCACTTATGAATTTCTTGTTTCCTCTTTTACTTTGTTAACTGATGTCTCTTGTGCCTTAGTGTGAGTTTTCTCCGACATCATGTCTGTGCCTAATTCTGTTCACCTCTGTCTTGTTCCCTAGCTATTTCCACTAATTACCCTTAGAGTATATATAGGCCTCTCTTCCCCTTGTTCTTTGTTAAAATGTCTTCATCATTCCTCTCTGTGCGTCTCCCCTGTGAGCTCTGTGTTAATCCATGGGATTTTTGGTTTGTTTTCTCTGTGTGAGTTTTTGTATTATTGGGCTTAAGCAACTGACCCAATAAAGTTTAGGTTTTTGTCTTTTGTTGTTGTTGTTACATCTGCCTTTAAGTCCCACATTTGGGTCCTTAACCTGAATGCTTAAGAAAGATTACCCACAATAATACAAATATCAGCAGTAAAAAAAAAAGACGTGCCGTTCAGCTGGATACTCTTTTCTTCTTAGATGTGTACGAGACACCACGATGTCATAGTCAGGCAATCTGATAAACGGCTGGCTTTATCGGATCAATTAAACCGTGGATACATCAAGATTAAATTTGTGTCCAGCAGTAAAATAAGCTCAGGTGAAACAAAATGTCGTGGGTATACGCAACGTACGTGCAAAGGAAATAAATGAGGGATGATCTACCATACTTTTGCTCTTTTCATTCGAAATGTTCCTGTAAGTTTTTCTAAGTGACATGTTTGCTTCCCTTTTAAAGAAAGCACAAACATGGCAGTGTTGTCTCTATTAATTTTTTATTAATAATTAATGTAATAATTAATTAATTATTAATAGAGTTAGCACTGAAATACCAACTCCAGCTTATTCTTTGTCTGTGCTTTAATCTCTCTCATGAAAAGAACTGTATCTTTAGGAGCCAATGATACTTTGCAATGCTTACACAACCAGTGAGCTGTGACTGGCATTGACAGAAGTCCAGAGGATACTGAGCACCACAGAAGCTGATCCCCCTCAACATGAGTCGACAGTAATATCCCCTCCCAAACAACTAAGGAACATAAAGCTGATTAGCCATCTAATAAATCAGATGATCTGAAATGAAATAATAGACCATGAGCCAACAGTTACAAACAGCT